>JAOVYX010021508.1:0-15684 GCA_035668315.1 Drosera spatulata
CAAGATATTTACATGGAATTCTCTAGAGAACTCTTCCTAACTCTAGACAATTCTAGAGAATTCCGGAGAACCCTAGAAAACTCTAGAAAAGTATGAAAAAGTCATGAACTTTGTAAAGAATTCTAAAGAATTCTTGAAACCAATCTCTCCACTTAGTTTGTCCGTGACAGCCAGGAGACTAATCTCAACTTGGATGACCTGAACCTGATTGACATACGCCCAAGGACCAAGTTCCTGTATGCAGTTCCAGATAATTGAAAATGCTATACCAACAATATTTACGTGTTACAAGAATTAAGTTTCATCACTGCTAAACTGTTACAGGAATTAAGTTTCATCGCTGCTAAACTTTATACAGACGCTGCAAATTCCTATAAAGAGCTTATGCGACTGAACTAAATTAGTAGTTCCCCTAGTATATGCTCGACCTGCCTTGAACTAGAACTGCAGAATGCTATTGTAGAAGATACACTAGAATACATAAACTACTCTGAGAGAACTGATTAACCTACACTACATGTTAACTGGCTTTGAGTACAAGGCAACGCAGTCCTAATACAGCCCAATCTTCTTCGAACTCCAATGAGGATCTGCCTGAAAACAGAGACATATGGCTTTGGACCAATCCAACAAACAATGGCCTCTCGACTTACTAAAGTGCAATGACAACTTAGAGTTGCTCGAGCTTGACTTGTGGGTTCTGGAAGTATTCGTGGTCAAGGAGCTTCTTGGGCACATCAGAACAAACAAGGGTGCCACCACTGTAACCGTCCATCAGCAGCTTCCCAATCTTTGATCTCCATTCGCAAGGATCTACCTCCTTCTTTCGATCATGAACCACCCTGTCGCAGTAGTTCAGCATGGTACCCAAACCAGTGTTTGGAATCCAGCCGTACTCTGCTAGCACTCGTGCTTCACCCTCTGACAGGTCGTCCCCAACCTAACGACCAACAATGAATGGATCAAAAGCTAAAATCTCGAATAACGGTTCAATGATATCGTGAATGCGATGGTACAGCAATGAAGTAAAATAAAGCGATGTTTTAGATCATCGACTGGGTTTCTTACCCCGAAAGTAAATCAAAAGAAACTATGATATCCGATGAATCGTTATCATCTTTTAGGCCTTGAAAATCTCACCAGGTGATGAGTCAGGTGCATGAATCACCTTCCTTCACTCTATAAGGCGAAGTAACATATCCTGATTGCCAGTGTGACGGATATACCACTAACCTCGTGTTCATGACCTAGCTCGATTGGCCAACAGTAATTAGACAACAAAGGTTATTATATTGGAACAAAAACAAGCATTTCTCACATGATTCGTTTTCTCCAAGAGACTATCGGGCATAGGCAACTTAAGTTCGTCTTGAAACAGTTGTGAAACCTACCTAATGCATTAAGCGGTTTGCAAATCATTATGTTACATCCATGAATCTATTTTCAACGACTCTTTTACAAAGATTGCTGAAACTAATCCACAACCTTTTGTTTTCATCCCAACTTGGGACTGGCAAGAGACGAGATAAAATGCCAACCTAGGTTTGAAAGCTACTGATTTGTGTTCAATCAGGAAATAGAGGTCGTACTTACCACAAGAGGTTTATTCTCGATGAGGGTGATTCGGCCGCAATTGGTGAGTTTCATAGTAGTCACCAAGCGTCTGATCTGCCATGTGACAGGTAGGTAGTCCAATAGCTCAAAGAAATAAGTAGCAAAACCATATTCAGGACGCTCCAACACAATCCTGCATAAAAGTTCATGAACGAATCAAATGTCATCATACACTTCGTTAGCATAAAAGAAAGAAAAAAACACACCCCACATAAATCCCGTCAAATGCAAGGTGTGGAGGAGGGCACCTCTGCATGAGAAAGTGATCTACGTAAACCTTACCGCTATTTTTACAAATAGAGGGGATGTTTCCATGTTCTCAAGTGTCGAACCCCTGGCCTCATGCCTAGGGAGAGAGTGGCTCACCACTGAGCCAACTCCACTTGACACAGTTCATTAGCATGACTGACGATTAAACTCAACCAATGCTCAGGAGTCATTATCTACCTGTTGTGCCGAGGGAAGACAAATACAAATGACAGTAGATCTCTACACCAACCCCATTCAACTGGCCAGGTCAATGTCCTTAGATATCGCGCCTACAAATTCAAATGCATTTGATTAACCATTGCAGAAAGAAGTAGAACTTTTGAAACAAAGAGATTGTGACCATGTGAAAATGGGAGGCTGTCGAAAGAACTAGAATATATGCCCTACTAACCTGATCTACAAGTGAAAGTAGACATGCCAAACAGTAGTTTGCTTTTGAAGCCTTCGAGGCCCGTAGTAGGGGGAACTTGATGAATGGTTCACGAACTGAGAATAGCTGGCAAACATACAGAAAACAAAATAATTTCCAAGCGATGCACCAACAGCAATGGGGCATAATGACGAGTTGCACAAACAATGCTGCCATGAGATACAAAAAATGTTTCATCTAGTTGATAATAAGACAACGATTCACACATGCATAATGCAATATCAGGCCACAGAAGAACAGCGTACAAATTTTGCCTATCATATCTTAGATGGATAAACCATACAACATGAAACATTATCGCTGAGTTATTAAAAAAAAGAAAAAAAAAATGACTTTGGGTCTTAGTCTGGATTCTGGATATCCAGTGAATATGAAATATCATCATCAAGCTAGAGGATCCAAGCAAATAAGCAAATATTGAATTATAAACATGAGAATTAATGGCAAACCTGTGACATCACTGCTTCAAGGTCCTCAAAGCTATCTTCACAGAACGACTCATCGATGGGTTCATCACTTCCAATTCCACCATAAAGCTTCATTTCCTCAACTGGAACCCCTCTTTCGAGTAGAAACTGCAATTGAGCATCCCAATAACCCAAATCAGTATCTTACGACCAAACCATGGGGTAGGGGAAGACCAACTCTCCGTGATTTTAACAACGGAACTCTAGGTGGGTGAATAAGCATTCAGAAATTTTCCTAGAGAATAGCAATAGGGTAGGATATTCTCGATTAGTACAAAATGCAGGGTTATAGCATCTGGTGATTGCAGTAGCTACACTGCAGCACTGATATGAAGTCATCAATACCTTTAGGAGTTCAGGAGCATCCTCCACTAATGCTGTCTCGGCAGAATCACTGCAAACATTAAACGAATCCTCCAGACAATATTTACAAAGGAAAGGTAAAGCACAAAACAATGGAACTTTGACATTCTGCGAAGAGGAATGAGTGAAAAAAAAAAAAAAAAAGTTGGAATGCAGAAGGAGACATTACGTTGCAGTTCTCTTCCTTTTACTTGTACGGTCAATTTTAATTGGTTTGACAGGTTCCATGACCTCAGGAGCCAAATCAAGGAACTTGAAGTTACAGGAAGTGCTTGGGAAGGAAGATGTTGCAGATGGCAGCAGCCTCATCCTTTTCATGAGTGGGAGATGATCTAATTCATCTACAGCAGCTTCATACAAGAAGCTTGGCTCGCTTTTCACAGGGAAAATATTCTGAACATGGAATTCATCCCAAGCACATTTTGGCTGGACTTGCAGATCAATTATATCTAATGGCTCAACTTTGACTTCCACAGGATATGACCATGTCGTCACTTCTTCAGGAAGTGATCTAGATGGCAGCAATGCTGTCCCTCCTGTGAGTTGAAGATCGTTTGATTCGTGTGCAGGAGCTTCCCCCAGGAATCTCAGATCCGCTTTTACTCGAAAAACATTCTGAATGTGAAAACCATCCCAGAGACTCTTTTCCTGAACTTCTGATTCAATAACACTTGATGGCTCAACCTTGACACTAACAGGCGATGATAATGATAGACCTACCTTAGTTTCTGCTATACTTGTCATAGCCTCCTGGCAACCATCCAAGTGACACTGCGTTAAAGTAGTGGAACTTCTTGATTCGGCAGAATCCCCAGCCTGATATTCATCGGATAGTGACGGTGAACTATGGTTCAATGTAAGTGATTCTCCTCTGATTTCACCATTAGAGGTTACCATAGTACGACAAATGATGTCAGTATTTTCCCTGGAATCAAGTTGGTTGTCCATGAAGGATTCCTCTTGAACTGAAGGACTGTGATGTGTTTCAATCACAATACTTTGCTGCCAAGCACTGTCTGCAGAAAGGTTTGACGGTCCAGCGTAACCCTGTGAATAGCAGCGGCCAGTATTCATGACAAATGTAGCAGTTAGTAAATTCAAAACTCATGATTCACACGCACCGCATTAATGCAAGAAAAGTTTCGGCATGTCAAGTGAACCAAGTCAAGTCATAAACTCATCATCTAATATCAATAAATCAAATTTTATTCTACATTTATTTTACAAAATATTTATACTTTGACAAATTGTTGTTATTGAATTTTATGTGAATTGCTCCAGACTTCCAGTACTTTCTGAAAAACAAATAAGAGGGTAAAGATTACCACTAGAAGAGGCCGTGGAGATTGCTTTGATATCCTGCCAATCATAAGAACCAGACAACATTAAAACTTGGATCAACATTGAACTCAAAACCAAGCTCGAAAAAATGAAGAAACCGAAGCCACAGAACGTTGAATTATTTCCACTTCAAGAGCAACAAAGGAGTACCTCGATAGCAGCATCCTTCTTCTTTTTCTCAAGACCATGGTATCCAGATTATCATCATCGTTATGGGACATCTCATATTTCACTTCAGGTCCTTCCTCATAACAACAGTCAAATCCTCTTGAACTGTCTCGTGAAGAAGTCATGGTCCTATGATCTCGAGAATCCATCTCTACTTTCACAGAAGCATTTGAAGACATTGAGCTTTTAGATGTACCATCCGCCACATTCAATTGCTTCTGAGGAACAAAATCATTTACACTTAGAGCAGATGGCAGCTTGGTAGAGCAAATGCAAGAATCAGGGGAAGTATCTTCATCACAGCAAGCAGCTGAACCTATGCAAGCCGCAACCAGTATTAGAATGTAAAGATGGAAATTAAGATTTAAGCACTACAATCTAAGTTGTGAAGGGAGATTTCTGAAGTACTTTGACTAACTGCTGCTATTGTCGAACTTTGTCCTGGTGACATGCAATGATCCTCCACATCACTGGTCCAGGAAGCAGGGCTCTCAATGGCTAGACGCTGCAAAAGACTTCCACGAGATGTAAAATATGCAGCAGTAACTCTAACAGAGATGCGGTGCTATCTCTAACATCAAAGTTCAACTTCAGCTTATCGTTTAATTAATTACTGCTAATGTTGAATGAGAATCCAGCTTTGACTTGAGACAGTGAGTACTTCATACACAACATAATGATATAGAGACGAAAAGGAGTACCTCATAGGCTCATACATAAATACCCCGTAAGAAAATGGTTCATGAAACAGATGACAGAAAATCACTTTGTTCAGCAACAGTTCATCATTTCGATTAGAATTTAACTGCAGTGCATCGCTTCAGTTAGCATTTATCTGCTGTTTATCACGTCATTTAGTCCCAACTTTCCCCTTTATAGTATGTCATTCCATAATTCTATCGAGGGACCAAATGAACGAAACAAATCATCTCCGCTAAACTGAGTTGCGTCAGGTACTCAATAAAGGCAGGAACAAACAATAAAGAAAACAGCACGAATAGTTATAAAGACTATAAATTCAATCCATGAAACTACCATGACATGGACATAAAGCAGAAGTAGACAATGAATTCAGTAAACGAAAATACCTTGTGCTTGAGATGCTCATCTTCCTCATAGTCTGAAAAACCAGTCGAGGAACTGCATATAAACCAACAAAGGGTTTCAAATTTTTTTCAACCAACCCTAGTCTCCAAATAAAATAACCAAAGATGAAAATCTGGAACTTGGACTTACTTTGTCCTCCATTTTGCATTGAAACAAGTTGCTCCATCTGCACAACCCGGTATTCCAATTCTGGATCTTAACAATTTCAATCTCTCCTTGAAGGGCATGCACTCTAAATCCTCCAACAATCCAGCATCATTATGCTGTGGCATATTAGGCGACATCAAATCCATCCAAATCAACCTACATACGTCTTTAAATCCTGTTCGAGTTCAACCACTGTTTACCTCTGAAACTAAGCCAAACTTATAAGAAAGCAGAATAATGTATTTTCCCCTATAATCCCATTTTGAAGTAGAATTTTGAAGAGACACACATGGTGCAGTAGAAACACAAACTACACCGAGATCACATGAGGATCAAATTTAAAGGAGCTGCATGATTTAAGGAGTTTGAATATTAAAATTAGCATAAAGAAGTACTAATGGTAACCTTTGAAAATGTTCTTCTTTGCACTACGGTGAGTGCTATTTGTGGCAAAAATTTTGTGAACTTAATTTATGAACTCAACTTTAAGTACCTTCGAGGAACTCAAGGTGATCACTGATCAGAGAATCCAATAGCTGTCGCTCTAAAACTTTGCACCAACAGTTCAACAAAATCCACGAGTCTCAACCAAATGGCACCAAATCAATTTCCAAATCTCCAACAAAATTAACCACAAACAAAAACGAAGGCATCACTAGTCCATTTCGTTCTAAATCTCTAAACCACATGCGAGTCATAACACTCAATACATCAGCGAAAAATCCCGAGTCGATTAGGCTTAGGTAAAATTAGGGTTTCGGATTAAATCGTTGAAATTGGGGATACTGAAAGCGAGAAAGTACCTGATTGAGGATTGACTCGACATCGTAGAGCGGATGGAGGGAGAGGAAATGGGTGATTGGGGTGGTTGGAGGAGATTAAGGGACGAATTGGCGCGATAGGGTTGAGAGGAAATTGAAGAGGAATGGAGAGCCGATTTTGGCTCCAAGGACTCTGATTGATGGTAAGCGTCGTTGGAAATGAAGTACATCCAGAGGAGTGGGAAGGTGGGTTGATAAGGGCCTGTTGGTACCTTTGTTGATTCCGCGAATTGAGCTCAAATTCCGTCATTGTATGGACTGTCAAGAATTTCTTCGATAATTCGATATACAATTGGTTTTTTTTTTTTTTTTTAGATTTGAAAATGATATTCTTTTGATTTTTATTAATAAATCAAAATATCATTTGATACGTACGGAGAACTCATCAGAAAATATGTTCATAAATTAATCCTTTTTTTTGATGTCATTGAGGTATTTTGCTCCTCAACTTCCAACCCATGTTATTTTAACCGATGATAGTGATGTGTCAAACATGTGCTATGTTTATACATGTGTAAAAACGAGTGTAATTGAAATGATGGTATCCAAAAAGACATATCTTTCCCTTACAAGGCTTTCTTTTTTCAATGTTTAGCAAGAAATAAGATAAAACTCGAGTAACTCGGATAGAAATCCGTGGTTTATGTAAAGAATGCAATATATACGTTGTATTTTATGGTATAAAATAAATGATTCGCAGTAAGCATATGAAACTTTTAGATTCATGTATATATACTTGTTGCTATATAGATATTGCAAGTGTTTGTAGATGATAGAATTGATGTAGTGCAAGGTGTTTCAGATCTTATACATATTAGATATGATTCAGTATATATTTTGATACAAGTAATGTAATTATGTTCTAGTGCAGTACTTATACTGCAATACTTTGTATATACTATATCCTTTGCAGTTATAATATTTTTTGTACATTTACAACTGAGGCTTATATTTTCCTTTGAATTTTGTTGATTCAAGTCTATACATGATGATATTCCAACTTCCGTTACTGCTCCAAATAATGAGAACATATCCCTTGACGCTTGACGTGATTGTATTCGAGGAGTAGGTCAGGTATTTCCTAATGCCGATGAGTTTCATGTTGCCATCAGAAATTATGCTATTGTGACAAACCTGATTACAAGTTCAAGAAAAAGGATTGCGAGACGATAATTTTTGTTTGCTCTAACGAGTCTTGCAAGTGGCGTACTATGTGACGAGTCCGAAAGATTAAAGAAATTTATGATACAATGTTGTGATCTGACACATAGATGCGAGATTGCTTTAGCGAGTCGAGGACATCCAAAAGTAAAGGCGGTATGGGTTTCTAATATCGTGAAGAGAAAGTTGAGACAGACTCCGAACTATCGGCCTATTGAGATTGTGACCGATATTTAACGGAATTATGAAGTTCAACTTTGATATCATCATGCATAGTATGGCAAGGAAGTCGCATTAGGAGAAATTCATGATAAAGCTACATGATCGTTTGACCAATTGAGATGTTATTGCAGTACGTTGAAGAATCGATCACAAATCCAGGAAGCATAGCGGAGTGTGAACTAAAGAGTGGTACTTCTTAATTTAAGCGGCTGTTCATTTGTTTCAGAGTGTGCTTGAGTGATTTTTTGAGTGGCTGCAGACCTACTATCTTTTTGGATGGAACGTTCATCAAACATATATATAGAGGATGTCTTCTAACTACTACGACAAAAGATGCAGATGGACGTCTTTTGTCGATCGTTTTTGGTGTTGTTAGTGATAAAAACAACGAGAACTGGGTGATACTTTTTTTACAGCTGGTAAATGCTATGTTAGTCTTCAATGGTGGCGTTTGGCATCAATACGTATTTTTCTCTGATCGTCATAGCCGACTTTTGCGAGCTATACCATTGTGCTTTCCTGGAGCTCTTCATTCTTATTGTCTCCGACACCTTATTGACAACTTCAAGAATCAGGTCGACATCCAGCTCTGTAACTTTATGAAGTTTCAATCTATATATGGCATTTACGAATCTCTCAGTTTTTTCTTATCAATTTTGCAGGTGGTAACAAAGTATCCAATGTTGAAGAAGAATACTTGGATTATCGTTTTCAAGAATACTACATGTGCAATGATGATCGATGAATTTTAGAGTAACATCAACAAGATTATCGACACGATGCCGCTAGCTCACCAATTCACTATTGATTCCATCTAGAGTGTTGGTCCAACACTTTGCACCTAGTTATTGATGGGATATTATGACGAACAATTTAGCAGAAAGGTTCAACAATTGGATCCGAGATACTCGTCACCTACCGATCACAGCAATGATAGATCAAATATGTGTACAAATCATGACTCATGTGTGAAAGACGAGAAAAAAAGTCTTGAAGACCAATCGGTGTTATTGCATGTACCACAAAAGAAATTAATAGAGACGTATGCGGGAAGTCGTGAACTGAGCCTTACTCATGCAAGCCATATGACGTTTGAGGTGGTTGGTCAAGAAAGAACTCATGTTGTGGTCTTACTTGAAAGAAAATGCAGTTGTAGAGTGTGACAGGTGAATGGAATTCCTTATAAGCATGCATGTGCATGCATAGAGGCGAAGGGTGAAGCTTTGTATAGCTATTGTGATTCCTACTTCACAATCGAGAGCTACAGGATTACCTACAAGGAGATCATCAACCCAATGTCGAATGGACTTACACAGCCAGATTTTCAACAACCCGAACCAAATACCAATAATCTTGCTTAATGTTCATGCATAGTCGGGACATCGGAGGACAAATTTCAGGTTATGTTGCGATTAATCAAATATACGCGATGCAAAAGATGCAGGCATAATAGGAGAATATGTCAGAATCCCATTGAAGGATGACAACGCTTGAGTACTGTTGTCATAATGTTTTATTAACGATTATTGTGAAGTAACCGTCGTACTATGAGACTCTATATTATGATCTATATTTGTTGTTTATAAGACTCTGTAATATGATCTATTTATTATGTTGACAGCATTGAAACTTCTTATGATCTATTATTAAGTTGACAATATTAAATTATTATGATTTGTTATGTTCTATTATGCACAGTGTAAATCATGGCCATTATAGTACATAAATCAATAGATGCAGTATACTATTGTAAGCTACCATTGAATATGTTAAAATATACAGTATACAG
The DNA here is from genome assembly GCA_035668315.1 of Drosera spatulata. NCBI lineage: Eukaryota > Viridiplantae > Streptophyta > Magnoliopsida > Caryophyllales > Droseraceae > Drosera > Drosera spatulata. The sequence continues at coordinate 9,901 of JAOVYX010021508.1, forward strand.
TGATTTCACTACAGTTCTCAATATAACAATTACAGTATAAACCTATCAATTTACATCATGATTAAGAAAAATACTTGCATTAACCAAATTCGATTACAAACCCAAACAACCACAATTCTCCATTAACAAAATTCGATTACAAACCCAAAAAATTAGATCAATTAGGGAAATTATATGATTTTAACAACAACACCAATACACTAATAGAAACAACTGAAACAATGGCCGTTTTCAAGGACCCGATGATAATCTCCAAAGTTTTGACCCTGTCAACTAATATAATGCATCCACAATCATAATTTTGAACAACGAAAATCGTGTTTGGTGAAATCAATTCTCCATTGGGTTGACACCAAGTGAAAAATCCATAATCTTCAAATTTGAAGTATAGTTTACCTTTCATGCTTCTTTTCGAACCTACAATTCGAATTGGGGGAATCATACGACAATGATAATACTGAGCTGTGTAGGTAATGAAGTAATGGGCACCGTCGTTCGTGCTTGATTGTAATGATCTGCTTATAGAGAAGTGGTGGAATGGTGAAATTAGGATTCCATGTGGTGGAACAGTGCAATTTGGGTTCTAAAGAGCAATTAGGGCTCGATGCGTGGATTGTTGACAAAAGAACCAAATGGAGGACAATTTGGTCCAAAATTGCTAGATTAGAAGGGCAATTTGGTCCAAAATACAAAGATTGAAAGGACAACTTTGTCAAAAAGGACAAAATAAAGAGCAAAAAATTAGTTAATTTTTTTTTATCTATTTTACTGGATACTAAAAACAAGATGCAGTATGTATTTGTCAAATTTACCTTTACATCAACTTGAATAAAGCGTCCAGATTGATTTAACGTACATACTTACAAGATATTTAGATTGAAGTAACACACCAATCCTACATTTGTTGGTAGGTTCATGAGAACTTTTGAAATAAGATCAAATTATCATGCAATGAAGTAACACATCTTCATATTTATTTGTATTTGGTAAGTTCATGAGACTAAAATTATCTATAAAGATCCAAAAAAATTTGAGATAAATTATTTTCTTAAATAATAACAAAAACTGTATATTACTGAACGTCGTAATTTATACAATGAGATTATAAAATTCATTTGTAAAAAATCATGACAAAATATGATAAGGACACGAAAATCCCGTAAAATTTAGTTTCATAATAATTAACATGAATAGTAAATAATTTATTTTATGAGATTAAAATGCTTTTTGACAATATAATAAGAAAAGAATATAAAATATGAATGAAATACAACCCTAATATGCAAATACGGGAAAAATGATCTTAATACGAAAATATCGTATTTATACGAAAATAACCTAAACTAAATTTTGGCACTTATTTTCTTTGATGTCAATTTCTATTTCACCTAAATTAAATTACTTACCTACTAATTACCCACTAATTATCCCCTAAAACTATTTAATTGATTTAGTTTCCAATAAATACAAGCTCTCTTCTCCTTGAAATTTCTTACAAATATAAAAACACTCCTTGTCATGCAAGAGAAGAGAAGAAGGAGAGTTTGAGGAGAAGAGAAGAAGCTAGGATTATAAGACGATGAGGATCCTTCATCATTAATAAATGAAGGACTTGGAGATGCTGCTCGTTGTCACTTAAGGACGAGGCTGAGAATGTGCATGTGAAGAACTATGGTAAAAGGTAATATTTAGATTTATTGTATATGACGATTGATATTATTATATCATGAGTATAATAATATGCGTTGGATCTTGGGTCGTAGTCACTAATTGTATTTGACATAAAATGTGTTCTAACGTACCTTATTGCCTATCACTCGCTGTGTGCCGTGATAAGATGATTTGTGTGTTTGTGTTATGTCTTATTTGCTGGTATAAAACGGATGAGTGAGTGAAAGTAGTGTAAATCCATAATTGGTGGGTTAACTCCGTAGTATAAAACACAAAGAGCGTTGTGTCTGTCGCATGTGTTATACAGTGACTTGGTGGTGACATTCTTTCATTGACCTTGTGAGGTCGCTTTTATATGAGGGTATCTTACTGCAGGAGACCCTGGGCTCCGGTTTGGTTAATCCCCTTTCGCGGATGTCCCTTTTGCTAAAGCTGAAGAGAGCTTACTTATGAAATTGAGTGAGTCTCGCCAAGGGCACAATTATAACATTGAGGGTATCTATTGTCTGTCGTCTCTGTGTGATTGATATAATGATAAGTATAACAAAATCTTGAGTGAACTGTTGAGTGCAGCAGTGCATGAGACTTGGACTGGGGATCTGTTGTGTCACAATGTCATTGTCTCAGTTTGTTTGATATGGAGGTCTTGACTGTCATACCATAAAGGATAAAAGGGTATGATGGTAGTAAAGAACATTGATAATGTCAAAAGTGTCGATGGACGCGTAGTTTCGAGCGTTGTTACGTGGTGTTACGTGTATTTATGTGACTAGGTTGAATCACTGGTATGCTTGTGATGATAATTGTGGATGCCAGATTGGCATGATAATTTCAGAGTGCTGGAACAAGGATCCAAGTGATCATTTCTCTTTTCTTTTCCTATCTTTTTCTCTCGTGTCACCCCCTGGTAAGGGGACCTACATATTATTGAGCTCCTATAGCTCACGGTTACTATTTTTCTGTGTCTTTCTTCTTCTTTTTGTTATAGGAGTAAGACTTGAAGAAGAAATATGACCTAAGATTTGATGCTAGATGTAGCTTATGTGTAAAAGGTATTCTGATCTTAGAAAGAGATGTAAATTCTGTTGCAAAGGCGATATTCTGAGTTATGATTGAGTGCATCAAAAGTTTCTAAACTAATGATGTATCTTAATTCTTAAGACTAAGGCAGGAAGTATAGTTTTTGTCTAACTGAGGCGTCGGGCCTAGCGGCAGTGACGCCATATATATCATTAATAAGTAATGGAAAGTCGGGACGTTACATTGTCCATGTAAGTCTTGAATCATGATCAATTTATCACAGGATGAATTCACACATCTTCACATTTATTGGTACTTTGTAAGGTCATGAAACAAAAATTGTTCAAGTAACCTCAAGTAAGTTTTGATCAACATCAGACTCTGTAAATTCATGAAACTACTTTGTAATCTCATATTGACATTGATTATCTTCAAGAAATTAAACCAATGTGGTATAATTGTCCTAATTTAATCTTCATAAGACACAAACCATTACATATATTAGGTTGACAAAGGAATTTTGGAAGTATAGGACTAAACCAAGATGCAGTACTCAGTTAATAACTTCTTTGACATTTTAGAGAATATGTAGTATAGGACAGAACAAAAGGGTGAAAAATACAATAAGGTGTAATACTTAATTTGAAACATACTGTATACCAAGAAAAACAATCTCCGTAAACCTTTAACCCTAAACCCTAACCCTAGCCTTAGTCCTAGGAAGTGGTGAACGGGCGGGTAGCATATATCTTGAAAAGTGGGTCTTGTCCAAGGGTAGGAACAACGGATAGCAAGAGTTCGTCTTCTTCATAAGAAGTTTGCGAATCGTTATTCTTATTTAAACTCTCTTTTTCTTTATTTACTTTGTTTCATCTTTCTCTTTCTAGCATGAATTAATGTTACTAGAGTAGCTTTTATCAGTTAGAAAGCACTCAAAGCCTTCCGTTTCTTTTGTTGAACAACCTGAGGCAGTTGTTCATCATATCCCAGTTGCCTACTCCGATCATCTCCCTGTGAAAGAAGATTTTTCCTATTGGTGAATTACCGATGCTTGATGCAAGAACCGATGTGACAGTAGGAATCTAACTCGATCTGCTATAACTCCCATGATTATAGACCACGTAAAAGATGAAGGTGAACCAGAATGAAAAACATACTTGCCCCATTAGCATGCATATAATGGAGCAACCAGCCCCCTTCAACATCTCTCATAACGTGTTCTATGAGAGAATATAGTATAAAACATTGCAAACCGATGGCTCATGCCATAAAATATAGTACAGAGTTAAGAAATGTCATTTTCAAAAACAAGCATGTCTAAGTTTCAACAAAACAGTTTCAACATCCTATCAAAAAACAGGACCCAAGCAATACAAGCTTATATCTCACACTATATCACAAAACAGTTTCAACATCCTATCCTAACACGAAGTTATTTAGTGATGCGATTTGTCTTCCCAAACACAGTGCTCGTCATGTAAGAAAGAAAGCCCGATCTCTGCCCTTTTAAGCCAATGTCAACCATTCTAGAACGTACCCACAATTGATTAACAAAACATTCGACCCACATACATACAAAGACACCACAATCCACACCTCCTTCTTGTTGTCGGCAGTTGGTCATGTGTTTTAACCCGTTCACATCGAACTCAATCCCACAAACTAAGTTAATATAGTCCATCCTTTTGTTCTTCTCCTCTTGGTTTGCATTTGCTCCTCTTCGATTCGTTTCTCATGGTCTTCCTCCCATGCTCAAATTCTCATTTCGATGAATTTTCACCCTCTAATTGAACCAAATTTTCGACAGTGTTATCAAATTGAACCGTTTTTTTTCTTGCCTTTCCTCTCCCTCTCTTTCCCCATGTCAATTGTGTGGAGATGGTGACTATCTAGGGTTTTAATTTTAGGCCGTTCGATTTAGGGTGTTTTCCCAAGCTCGATTGTGGTGGTGGTTGTGGTGGCTTGTAGGGGGTTCGATTGTGGTGGTGGATGATGTGTATGAAATCACACATCATTTCGTTATTCTTAACGTTTGTTTTTATTTCCTTTAAATTGTCTAAATTGCGTTTTTAGTGTGGTTTTGTCTTAGAATGTTGGTGCTGCTGTGTGTTAATGTTTTATAGCAGGTTGGCATGGAATTTGAAGCGAAAAATAAAGAAGAATCAAGAGAATAGAAATCCATGAATTTGAAGAGCTGCATTTCACGTTTCATTACCGTTTCACGTGCTTCGAGAGCCTTTTTAGCAAACTTTTGCCACGATTAGTTAGATTTACGTGCTTAGATGCTATGTATAAGTTTTGGGAATTTTTGGATGTCGTTTGCTATTTTTAGTTTTAGTTTTAGGAAAACAGTGCACAGTGTCACGGGCACGATACGCTGTCGTGGGCTGGACACCATCGCGGGCGCGACACTAGGCGTCACGGACGCGACGATGCATTTCCCAGGATTCCACATTTTTATACTGTCGCGGGCGCGACGAGTTCCCAGATGCAATATGTTGATTTTCGTCCGTCCGATAAATTCTGTTATGCTCCTATGCCTATATAAACCCTTCCTAGGGTTGAATGAACATAGATTTCGGCAGAGGAAGGCTTGGTGACAGCAGAGAAGGAGGAGGAGAAGAAAGACGACGCAAAGAAGGGTATCGCATCTTCGATCCAAACGCTTAGCATAGTCATCGGATTTGTTTTGGAACACTATTAAACACTGTATAGCTTATGTCTTTTGTCCTCAACTTGACCAGAATGTTATCTTGCTTTGTTTTAATGAAATCCATGCTTTATTTGTTGAATATGTGTGAGTAGTTTGTTTGTAGGGATGAGTTGATGCACTTAGGATGCATAGATCATGAGATATTGAACTTTAAACCATAAATCAGAAGTGTGATTGATGATATATGATGCATGAAACCTATTTGAATCACTAAATGACATATGCAAGATAGTTTGATCACCTTATTACATATGTTAATGCTATAAGTAATGCTAAATGATTTAGTTAAGTAGCAATTGATATAATATTATTTAAGCTAATTGTCATATACAATCAATGGTTGATAATGCATGTAACATGAGTAGTTTAAGCTAATTGCT
>JAOVYX010021509.1:1222-15681 GCA_035668315.1 Drosera spatulata
GATACTTTTACTACCGTATACATCTGATCTTTGACATGGAATTTTGTAGCCCCCTGTAGTCTGCATAGCCCTCGTCTTCATGCCTCTGTTGCACTCAGTCTTGTATAATTTAGCTTGCATACTTGCACTACGATATGACTTACTTCACTTTGCTGCTGGAACTGGCCTTGAACATCGGAATGGTCCTAGATCATGAGAACTCTGAGATACTTTTACTACCGTATACATCTGATCTTTGACATGGAATTTTGTAGCCCCCTGTAGTCTGCATAGCCCTCGTCTGCATGCCTCTGCTGCAGGACTCTGGCCCTAATCTGCAACTACCTAGCTAACTATTATAGCCTATGCATATATAATTTCTTCTTAAGTTTTGTTCATCAAATTTTATACAAACAAAGGGATTGCACATTCCTCTCAATCTCCCCCTAAATTGATGCAAACAAAACTCCTAAGAAATTCTAACAGCAAGATCACTTTTCAACAATTCTTTTTAAGAAAAAAAATTGTTACAAACATTAGAGGACTTATATTTTCCTAAGGATTAATCCCTCCGTCCTCTCTTGGAAGGATAATCCTATTGAAGAATCTTTGGTCGTTTGTGCTTTGGTTTCCTCCTCCTCTACTGCTCTGAGGAACTCCTGCGCTATTCTGTTGTACTCTTGCTGCTTGGACCCTCTGCTACAGGTGTAGACCGTTCTACCACTCTTATGCCCTCTGCTGCAGTTCTCGTTTGCTCTGCTGTAGTCTTCTTAGGTGCACTATATGTTGCAGTCTTCTCCCTCTTTTTGTTTGCATTGATGTTTTGAGTGAGATCTTTGACAGCTTCCTTTAGTGCCAAGAGCTCAGCTACCATGATGTTCTGTGCACCAGTGGATCTTTTGATGGTTACATCCACTTTGGACTCTAGGATGCTAAGTCACTTGTCTTTGTTAAGGATGTGTTTGCAGTTGACTCTACGTCTCCTGAATGGTTGTCTGTAGCTTTCTGAATGTGATAACATGTGCATTGTGCAATCGGTTGTAGTTTGAGGTTGTTTCGATGTAATGTTGCAGACTGATGCCGGCGGCCTTTTGAGCTTGTGTGGTCAATGACTTTGAGAGGCTTTGCAGCAATTCAAAGAAGGCATCAAAGTTTTCCTCAATCCTACTCCTCTCTGTTACAATTTCGTCTGCAAGAGGATGGAGCACTTCGGCGAAGTCATGCAGAGCGTCCTTAGTCCATTCTTTGACTTCGTAGAGATTTTGATCCAATTGATGCAGCCTCTCATCAATGCTAGATCGGGAGGCTTCTGGTGTTCTTCCAGTCTGCTTTCTCCTGGATGCAAACCTGGTTCTTGTTGACACCAGAGTCTCCATGTGCTGTGGTAGCTTGGCTTCTTCCATTCCCAGTCTAAGACTCCTAATGGCTATTTGAGGAGTCATGGGGACGTTGGAGGTTGCTCCATATAGCAGGCCTTGGGGGAATCCAGCTGAAGAGGGGTCTTCAGTTGTGTGCTGCAATCCAAATGATGATTGTGCAATGAATTGAATGTGGATTGATGAGACTTCCCTTTACTGACTTGTTGCTTCGTAAAATGAGGGAGTATCCTCTAGCAGATGTCTTCTGAGTGTTGAAAGGGTCATTCCCTTCGATGAGCTCTCTTCTGCAGTCTGCACTTAAACCTTTGAAATCTTTTGGTCTTCTTCAAAGACTTCTGGTGTCTCATCAGGTATCTGGACTTGTAATTCCTCCATGTCTTGTCCATCTTGCATTAATTGAAGCGCCTCTTCAAAATTTCTTCTCTCCTTTGATCTTCTGCTCGTTCCTCAGCTGCCCAAACTTCTTTTGCTGTCCTCACTTGGACAATCTCCAGCTCATCATCATCATCATCAGCATATTAAACAAGAGACACATTGGTGTAGGGAACCAAAGTTGTTGTTGTTGGTTGATCTGCTGTGATGCTTGTTGTTGTTATGGCCGGCTCTTTAGCTGTGTTTTCAGTGACTGTGATGCCAGCTGTGGGATTGAGGCATCAAGGTTTCGAAGTTTTGCTTCAATATCCTCAATCTCCTTTCGTGTGTTTCCCCTTGCAAACATTTCCTTTCTAAACTCAGCTCGAGGACCTTTCTGAGTTTCTTCGAAGCTAATCATTGAAGCAAGTATGAACTGTTGCAGGTCTTCATCTTCATGAACTCGAGAGCTACATTCGAGTCATGGAAAGTTGCTATTTCGGGGATCTTAAGGGGAAGTGTCCTTGAGGATGAGCGTTCCTCAATGACAGTGATTGGTTATATCAACTGTTGCTCCCAAGTTTTTCAATCTGCTACAGGTCTGCAGCTTCACCAGTCGTCTTCACTGCTGCAGTGAGTGCTTCATTCGTCTGCACTATTACAAGTACAGTAGTGGTCTGCTCATCTGCAGACTCTGCTTCCTCTTCGATTATTCTCCTTGTTGTCTTTCTCAAAGCTGGTTCTTCTGATTCCTCAAAAGATCATAGTATTAGCTTTCTCAGGCTTGATAGCCTTTGGAGCCGCCAATTTCTTGGGCATTTCAGCCCTCTGCTGCACTGTAAGCTTTGTTGCAGGCTTTGCTGTAGGCTTTGGTGGTGGTTGTGGTTGTGTTACAGTGGCTTTCCTTGTCTTTGCCAAGCCTGCTGGCAACCTTCCAATCTTTTTTATGTCGATTTGCTTGGAAATAGTCTATGGCCTTTCTTGAGCGTCAGACAGCTTCAGCTTATTCTTCAGAATGATATTGAGAACCTTGCCGTGAGGGGCTGCCTGGCCTCTACTGAAGTTGCTAATTCATACATTAGCAGACTTGCCCAGTTGACCTTGTGCCTCATCAGGATGGCACACATGATCTCCTGTTGATCTTATGTGATCTGATCTTTGGAAAATTCACTGGACATTATAGCCTTCTTGACCATATCAGTAAGGAATTTGTGTTCCTTGTACAGGAACTTCTTCATTGTTCTGATTCCCTCCTTTTGATGTTCCGGGGTGAGCATTGCCAGCCTCCCTTCTACGACAATATTTGCAGGTATTACTCTCGAACCTTCATTTGGTAGTTTGAAGATCCTTGCCATGTCATCTGCTGTGATTCGCATCCCGATCTTCTTGTATGTGTACATTATTTCTTGAAAATTATTCGAAACCCTAGTCTTTTTTATAAACTCCATGACCTCCTCATCAAAGATGTGGCTAGTGGTTGTGCACTGATATTTCAATCTCGTTTCCTGGATGCATTCTTCCACTTCTTTGACTTCGTCAAGTTCATGCAATAAAGTCTCGAAGTCTATAACGACCCCCGTCTGCAGTTCCTTACTGGCAGGGCTCATTTGTGCCCTTTGTGATTTAAAGGGTGTCGAAGAAGTGGATTTGTCAGGCATATTTCTCCGAAAAGTTTGATTTTAAAAAGATTGTCAAAAAAGAGATTGAATGGAGAGTTTGAGAGCAATCAAAGAGAATTGAGAGTTAGGGTTTGCTTGATTGCTTAGAGAGAGAGAGAGAAAGAATCGTAAAATACATTCTGTAATAGTTCTCTCTCCTTTTGTAGTTACTGTGTATTTTTACCATTGAAAACCAAAAAATAACCGTTACACAGTTTCCCATAATTATTCTGCCCAATGTGAAAAATAAAAAGGTAACTTGAAAATCACTGAGTTCGTTTCAAGTAACTTGCTCGTCTACATCTACACCAGCAGTAGAGCAATAGAGCAATGTTACTCTTCTTCATCCTTTGAAAACATTAAACCCATTTCAAATAACCTACTCGTTTGCTTCTATGCTTGCAGTAGAGCTGTATATATTGTCATTTTACTCACTCAATTCTATCATGCCCAGCTCTCCTCTAAATATGATAAATTTGTTTTCATTTAAGAGTTTAGTAAAAATGTCTATAATTTATTTTTCTGTTGGAATATATTCTAATTTTATATGGCCCTTTTACACATGATCTCTGATAAAATGATATCTGACATTAATGTGCTTGGTCCTTGAATGGAAAACAGGATTTTCAGAAATAGCAATTGCAGACGTTTTATCACAAAATATGTTTGTTTTTGAAAACGTTGGCCCATAGCCTGCAAGCTGAGACCTCATTCTAAGTACCTGTGCAGCACAGCTTCTTGCAACTATCTATTCTGCTTCTACAGTAGAGGTTGAGACAATGGTCTGCTTCTTGCTGAACCAAGAAATCAACCTTGTACCTAAAAATTGACATATACCATTTGTGTTTTTTCTGTCAACCCTATAACCTGCAAAGTCTGCATCTGAATAACCAGTTAGTACAAAGTCTGAATCCTTTGGACACCATATACCCAGGTTAAGAGTTCCTTTGAGATATCTCAGGATTCTCTTGACTGCAGTATAGTAGAACTCTTTAGGATCAGATTGATACCTGGCATAAACACAGACGGAGTACTGGATATCTGGCCTAGTTATAGTAAGGTAAAGTAAAGATCCTATTATTCCTCTATATAATGTTTGATCTATACTTTTTTCTTTTTTATCTTTATCAATTTTAGTAGTAGAGCTCATGGGGGTTTTTGTTGGAGTTGAGTTTTCTAGGCCAAACTTTTTAATTACATTGGTTAAGTATTTTGATTGATTTATGAATATTCCTTTACTTAACTGTTTCACTTGCAGACCTATAAAGTATTTTAATTCACCCATGAGAGTCATTTGAAATTTAGATTTCATTAGTGTAGCAAACCTTTCGCATAGTTTGCTGTTAGTGTAACCAAAGATGATGTCATCTACATATATTTGCATTAATAAGGTATGCTCCTTGTGTTTCTTGAGAAACAGTGTGGTATCTATCTTCCTTCTTTGAAAGCCATTATCAAAGAGAAAGGTAGAAAGAGTTTCATACCACGCTCTTGGAGCTTGTTTCCAGCCATAAAGAGCTTTGTCTAACCTGTAGACGTAGTTTGGATGTTCAAAATTTTTCAAATCCAGGAGGCTGCTCGACATAAACTTCCTCCTGTAACTTTCTATTGAGAAAAGCACTTTTGATATCCATCCGGAAGCCTTTGAAGTCTTCGTATGCAGCATACGCTATGAACATTCGTATGGCTTCCAATCTTGTATGGGGCATAAGTCTCATCAAAATCGATCCCTTCTTGTTGAGAGTACCCTTTGGCCATCAGTCTAACCTTGTTTCTGATAATGATTCCATTTTTATCAAATTTCTTCCTGAAAACCCATTTACAGCCAACAACTGGATAGTACTTTGGTCTTGGCACAAGATACCATACTTGATTTCTTTTGAACTCATTCAATTCTTTTTGTATGGCATCTATCCAGTTAGAATCACTAAGAGCTTGATTGATTGTCTTGGGCTCCATTTGTGATATGAAGCAAGCAGACAGGCACTCCTTTGTGGTTGCTCTCCTCGTTTGCATTGAGGCATCCTTGTTCCCAATTATATCTTTCTCAGTGTGTGCTTTGATCCATCTGCCTTTGTCCTCATGCTGGTCAAGGGCAGTTTCTTCCACCTTTTGCTCTGCTGCATCTTGTTGTGGGTCTTCTATACCTTCTTTGCCTTCAGGGACTGCAGACGACTCTCCCTTTACTGCAAGGTCATTTTCCTCGTCTGCATCCTGTTCATCATCTATACATGCACATTCCTCATCAAGAACATCAGCAATACGTATAGATGACTCAGATTCATCAAAAGAAATACGAACTGACTTTTTACAGTTTCTGTTTCCTTGTTAAATACTCTGAAGGCTTTGCTGTGTGTGGAATACCCTAGAAATATTCCCTCATTTGTTTTAGGGTCAAATTTTCCTAAGTGTTGTTAATCATTATCATGAACATAACACTTGCACCCAAATGCACGAAAGTACTTGAAAATTGGTGTCTTTCCTTTTCATATTTCATATGGTGTCTTATTATGTTGTTTGTTTATGAGGCATCTATTCTGCATATAACAAGCAGTGTTTACTGCTTCTGCCCAGAAGCCCTTTGAAAGGTCTACATCAGAGAGCATTGTTCGAACTGCCTCAATGAGGGTTCTGTTTTTCCTTTTTGCAACACCATTTTGTTGTGGTGTTCTAGGTGTAGAAAAGTTGTGCTTGATGCCATGATCATCACAGTATTTGTCAACCCCTGATTGATCAAATTCTGTGCCATGGTCACTCCTAATTGTTACCACATCTAAACCCTTTTCATTTTATATTTGTCTAAGGAACCTAGTTAGCAGACTACAAGATTCACTTTTCTTGTTTAGGAAAATTACCCAAGTATAGCTCGAGTAATCATCTATAATTAATAGTGTGCATTTCTTCCTACTCAAGCTCTCTACATCTACTGGTCCAAATAGATCAATGTGCAGTAGTTCGAGAACTCTTGTGGTCTCTATTTGGTTAACAGGTTTGAAACTTACTCTAGTCTGCTTTTCTTCTTGACAAGATCTGCATAATTTATCCTTTCTGAACTTAACTTGAGGAAGACCTCTTACTAAGTTGTCTGAGGATAATTTTGCCATTGTTTTAAAGTTTAGTTGTGCTAACCTCTTATGCCATAGCCGATTTATGTCGTCTACATCCTTAGTGTAAAAGCATGTAACTTGTGCAGACTGCGATAAGCTGAAGTCTATTGCATAGATGTTTCCTAATCTATGGCCTATCAGTTTGACTTCTTTAGACTCTTTATCTATGACTCTAGATGTGTCATTAGTAAAAACTACCTCAAAGTTCTTATCACATAGTTGGCTAATGAAAAGTAGATTGCGTTGAAGCCCTTTGACATAAACAACGTTCCTAAAGATTAGGGAACCTGTACCGAGGGTTCCATAACCTTTAATTTTATCTGCTTTGCCACCACCAAACATGACCAAGGGACCTTCTTCCTTTCTGTAATCTGTCAAGATTCTTTTGTTCCCTATCATGTGTCATGAGCATCCACTATCCAGGTAGCATGGTTTATCCTGTATTTCCTACAATAACACATGCAACATTTTGTACACGGTATCCATGATCATGGGTCCTCATTTGTTATTGTTAGGTATCCACACTTGAATAGGTTTCTTGTGTGTTACCCAACACTGAAACCTTTTATGGCCAGGTTTGCAATAATTGTAGCAGTAGACCTTTGGTTTAGCCTTAGGTCGTCTGCTTGGATGTTTCCATCCACTCTGCTGCATACAGCATTTGCAGCAGTGTTGTCTGTATGGTCTCTTTGGCACACGAAGAGAACCCCTATTTCATATAGAGTAATTTGGTGCAAATTGAGATTTCCTAAATATCATGTCAGCTTGATAATAAGTTATATAATCATTTCTTTTGACAGTATGCACGTGAGGGGATTCCTTGACTTCTGTTGCTGCATTAGCAGAAGTCTTGGGCTTCAAGGACTATGCAACAAAGGCTTTTGCCTTGTTCTCGCCCTTTGCAGTAGAGGATTCCTCTTCTGCACAGTCTTTGCAGATGGATCAACCTTTAAAGGCTGTGCAATAGAGACCTCACTAGTCTGCATCCTGGTTGCAGACGTCTCACCCTTCTGCAAAACTTTGATAGAGACATCCTTTGTCCCTTTGATGCAGGCTGCAGACAAGTTTGACTCATGTATGTGAACCTTTTCACTGAGCCAACTCTTGTATCCAAGCCCAGACCTATCCCATGGATATTGTCCTATATTAGTGCTTTTTACAGATCCAGAGACTTACCATTCCATGCATCCACTTGGGCTTGTAGCTAATCATTTTTCTTGGTGAGTGAGTCCACCATCTCAATGAGAAGTTTAACCTTCTCATCTGATTCATTGAGTTTGTTGTCTTCCATAATTAATTGACTTTCTAGGTCGTTAATTTCTTGATAGGCAAGATTGTAATTCTCTTCGAGATTTACAATCAACTCAATATTTTCTTTATTCTCTTTTGAGAGAGCAATAAAGCTTTATGAGGTCTCTTGAAGAACCTCTTTTAGTTCCTCAGGTGACGCATCAGAGTCGGAGAGGTCAAATACCTTCTCGCTTTCATTAGACTTGGCCATGAGGCACAGTTGAGCATTGGAGATCGTTTCATATGAATCTATGTCACTACAAGTGTTTGCAGCATAGGCTCTTGCCTTATCCTTTTTGTTGAAGGTTCCTTTTGGATCCTTCTTCTTCTTGTGTGTAGATGACTCCTATGGTGGTCGTCTGCACTGTGCAACAAAGTGCCCTGGTTTGCCATAGTTATAGCAGACATCTCTATCTGCTTCCTTTGTTTTGCTGACACTTAGTTTCTTCGTGTTTTTCTTCTTGAAGAGCTTTATGATTTTTCTTCCCATGAGTGCGAGCTCTTCAGTTATGCTTTCATTGCTGACAGACGAGGTACTACAGCTCTCCTCGTCTGCCATAGACTTTAGGATCTTCTCCTATGCTTTGAATGTCAGTGTCTTTTTTCTGACTTCATCAATCTGTCTCTTCTGCTCCACCTCCAGACTGTAGGTGTACAGTATGCCATAGAGTTGTGCTAATGACATCTTGGCAAGGTCTCTCAATTCTCTGATGGCGGTTGTCTTGGTCCCCCGGACCTCTCCGAGAGATCTCATAAACTTAAGATTCACCTCCTTGTTATCGAAGGTTTTGCCTAAAGTTTTAAGATTGTTGATGAGAACATTGAATCTTTCATAAAAAGCTCGTAAGATTCTCATCAGCTCTCATTGAGACTGAGTCATACTGCTACATGAGGATATCATTCTTGTTTTCTCGGATTTCGTTCGTGCTCTCATTCTTAACAGTAGAGCCTCCCATGCGTCCTTTGCTGTGGTGGTGTGTACAATGATTTCAAACATGTCATCCTCAAGAGCCTTATAGATCTGATTTTTGGCTCTTCTATCCACCAGTACTAGATCCCAGTCATCTCTTGTCCACCAGTATAGATCTGGCATTTTTGGAATATGAGGCCCATCTGTGATAACGTCATACATCCTTTCATCAATTTAGTCCAGATGAGCCAGCATTCTGAGTTTCCAATGGTTGAACTTGTCAAAGGAGCAGGAAGGTGGCTCTCCACTGTTTGGACACTTTGGTAGCTTAGGAGGATCCATGGTTGAATCTTCACAATAATAAACTGTTAGTAACTTCTTTACAGACTAATAAAAAATATGACCTTTTCTTTCCAATAACTGTTAAGTCTGAAAATACAGGCTCTGATACCAATTGAAAGTCCCAGAAATAACCTAGAGAGGGGAGGGACGATGAATAGGTTATCTCAAAAATTTTACTAGACAACACGACAAAGCTATTGGCTAGACTTTACTACCTGAGTCTGCTGTAGTTAGTGGAAGTTCTACAGTTGAGACTTTAGCTTAGAAAAAGTTTGTCTCTTTGGACCTTTTGAGATTTGGCTAACAGTTTAAAAATGAAGATTAGTGCAGAAATGTGAATGACACAGCATTTATACTGGTTCAGACACCTATTATCAACAAGTAACAGGAGCTTAGTCCAGTCTTCTCTTGGTGACCAGTGTAGCCAAGGTAAGAGGAGGTTCACTATCTTCTTGTTTGTGACTTATAGGAAAATCCCTTTTCTTACTAAAGGATGAAGAATCTAGATCTTGCAATGTTCTACTGCAGTTGCTGTTCTTCACTTGCAGACTAATGAACCTTCTTTAGAAATCCTGAATCTTCAATTCAGATCGTGCACAGCGAGTCTTCAAAGTTTTTCTTTCTTTGAAAGATCTCAGATTATGTTCAAAATTTTCTCAGACTCGTCCTCCCTTTTTCTCTTGTGCACTGTGTCTTCCCTTTTTATAGGCTCAGGGAACCAGAACCCCTGACTGTATGATCTGATAGTGACAGCTTTGTCCTCTGCTGTAGTAGACTGACCTGCCTTCACTTTTTCTGATCCTGTACACATCATCATTGCCTCACCTTCTCGTTTTTGACCTCTTCCTTGTTCCTTTCCATTCCAGCATAACTTATACTGCACCCAGACTCATGCACCAGGTTTACTGCAAGCCTCTGCTGCAGCCCTCTGCTGCCAGCCTCTGCTGTAGCCTCGGTTCCATGAGCTTTGCTGCACAATCTTCATATCTAGTTTTTTGTGCAACTTCACTTGCACCAAGTACTGCAGCCAGTCTGCTGCAACTTAGCTCCCACTCAATAGCTTTCAGACCTCATCTGATCAGCCTCCTAGTATAGCCTTGTCTGCACCCAACACTGCACTCAGTTTTATGCAATTCAGCTTGCATATTTGTACTGCGACATGACTCCCTTCACTTTACTGCTGAAACTGGCCTTGAACATCGGAATGGTCCTAGATCATGAGAACTCTGAGAGACTTTTGCTACCGTATACATCTGATCTTTGACATGTAATTTTGTAGCCCCCTATAGTCTGCATAGACCTCGTTTGCATGCCTCTTCTGCACGACCTCTGGCCCTAATCTACAACTACCTAGTTAATTATTACAGCCTAAGCAGACGTAATTTCTTATTAAGTTTTGTTCATCAATTTCTATACAAACGGAGGGATTGCACATTCATATTAATATGGGATGCCATCAATCTTTTCAAATGTTAAATTTTCTTTAAAAAAAAACTTTACAATTTTATAACAAAAGATAAGGAATCATTGCTACAAAAAATATAAACAATTCTATTCTCATAAAAAATATTATGAATCGAAATTTCGAAAACGAAAACATAAAAAGCTCCTATTATCTATAAAAAATTTTAACTTTTTTTTTTTTTTTTGTAAAACGTTGAAAACAAATTAGAAAAAATCTTATTAGTCATCAAAATCCATGATATTTACCAATTGATTATATCTTATTATCTTATTTATCAATTAGTCATATAAGAAAAATAAAAGACTTCAATTCAATAAAGAAAGACAACAAATCATTCATAACATCAAACTAAATAAGATCAAATGGTAATTTATAAGGTAAGGGTGACTTTTTGATAATTTTTCAGATATATGACCTATTGGTTATTTATAAAAAATAAATAAATAAAAAATCTCCTATTACATTGAAAACAAAAAATACAAAGAATCTCTATTATCAATAGAATTTTCGCAAACAAAAACAAAAAGAAAAAGCTCCTTTCATCTATCAGAAACTTTAGTTTTTTTGACATCTTTTCCAAAAGATAAAATTTTAATTAATTATATAATTGATTATAAAAAACCTGCGCAGCGTTCCGAATAGTAAATTAATATCTATAAATATCACTTAGATCATGGGAAAGCGGTGACTTATCTACACTTGGTGACAAAAAAATACAACAAGTGGAGCCCATTAATCATGTTTGTTGATATTCTAGTTTTACAGATCCAATCTATCCAATTACGTATCCATCGTGAGTAATTTGCACTGTACATCATGCGATCAAGATACGTGTTTGATTGTTTTTAATTATTATGAGATATTTTATATTTATCTATGATGCTTTTGTTGATGGATTTATCTACGTGAGGTATCAGAACAAGCATAGATGAGATTTAGAATTATAAATCGATTGAGAAACATCGAAGGATTAGATTTGATTTTCAGATCTCAAAAATTGAGATCATAACGGATCCAAACACAACACGTTTTTAATCCACATTGTTTTGTTGCTGAGACCTATAGGAAAGGTGTACTGGGCACAAGATTTCGCCTCTCACAGTGTTCGAACTGCTGACTTTAAATCACAAGGAACATTGGCTCTGTACATGTCAAATTGTTTAGATGGGATGCGCTGAGATTTAAAATTAAAAAGCGTAAATTTAGTTTCGCGTGTCTTCTGATCTCTAGAGTTCATTCATCGCACATCCAGATTTCGTTTTGAAAATTACGAAATTCTTGTGTTTTGTATTTGCTGCTCATCCGGCTGATTGTTTTTCCAATGAAGACTACAGAACAAAATTTATGGATTCTCCTCTTGTTGAGTGCATATCGGATCATAAAGATTCAATTTTTTGAAACCTTGACGGGCTTCTTTGATTCATCATTTCAAGATATGATAAATCTGATAGATTAGAGACTTCATCCATAGAAAGGTGTTGAATTTGATGCTTCGTTGTTTCTATGTCCTAAGGCAAATCTGTTCACAAATAAGTTATGATTAAATTATACATCTTCGAGTTATGGTTTGATAATTCTTTGAGGGATTTAATGATTAGATGTACTATCTTTAATCTGATTTGCAAATTTGTTGTTTTAAACTATTGATCTCAAAATTGGTCTTGCTGGTTTTTCTAGGATGATTCTCTATTGAATCAAAATGTTGAACTTGTTGAATCCATAAACATTGTTTTTATGGTCTCTGTTTGTGAATCAATATTTTGAGCATGAATCACTAATTCTAAGCGGGCGCTGGAATAACGATCTGACCAGTATAAGCGAATCCGCTAGGCACAAGCTTCCGTCTCTTGAGCTTCCGATCCGCCATGTTGCTTTTGTTCAATAAAGGCCGTTATTTAGTTTCCAGCACCGATGTTGCTATATGAGCAATGCAATTTCTAGTTGAAATTGCGATGAATGGAGGATGCTGTTAAGACGGATAACAGAAGCATAACATGTTCTTTGAGAAATCTGAAAATCTCACACTGGTAGCAAGCAGCACAACCTGTTTTAAATACAAAAGCATTAGCTAGACTAGTTCTTGAACTAAAACGAAGTAAATAGTCTAGGGAAGTGAAAGAAGACTAATCGGAAGAATGCTTTGATCAATAAAGGAACAAGATCCAGATTCAATGAACCCTAATAGACGTCAGCATAAGTTTTTGGCCGGCATAAGGAACCCGTCTCACTCATTCAGTCCGTCGGTTTGCGTTTGGCAACCCAAGATTGTAGACATTGTGTGCTTCCTCATGGAAGCTAGGAAGAAGATAAACATTCATGCGACTTGTTGAAGAGTCAATATTTGGGTCAACCCAGTTTACTAATAATTTGGATGTGTTAATAATACTGACCTTATGCAATAGTTTTCTATACTGATATTGTGTGAAATGGGCTCTTAATTATCATATAGTTGTGAGTTCAAATAACTTGTTGATTTTTGAGGCTATGCATGGCTTTTGCTTAGAGCATAGAATCTTGCAACTTGGGAACTGGTTAACTAACATTACTTAATATAAAATCCATTAAAGGGAATGATCTTTCACGCTGTTTTGCAGAGTTTGTTAATTCATGTCTTATGTAATGTATGGTTCCGTAAAACTAGTTATTTTTTGCTTAAAAGTACTTATGGACATATTTTATAAAGGGTTGAGCTCTTGAATATTTCATGAGCTATAAGGATAACCTTAAAAGTTTTATTTTGGGTTGTCCATATTATTGAGGATATTTTAATTAATTCCATGGTCTTGTGTCTCTAGAAAAGTTTGTCTAGATCCACTTTGGATGACACGTAAAGTATAAAGGCCAATAAAAAACTATAACACAATTTTTGCATATACAAATACACGACATGATTAACATGTGTGGTTTAATACTTGATATACCCCATTAAGTTCCTCCTATTAAACCACAATCTGTTACGTAAGTACTACATATATATATATGCTAACATTGGCTTCTAGCCAACGCCCGTCTAAAACAAAATCGGACAAATTGAAATAAAAATAACTTGTCCGTTATTTTTTTAGAAGCATTATCGAGAGTGAATTTCAGAATACACAAAATGAGGTAAATCATGTGATCAGAAGAGAAGGTTCACTACTGGAGGCTAGTGCTCTACAATTAGCTGAGTAGTAGAGGAGAACAGCTGAGCTCGATACAGGAAAAAAAATTCTACGTCACAGTGACAACGTTCACATGCTAGATTAATCTCAGGTTGTTCTCAGGAGAGTTGGAAGTTGGCTTTTCGACACTTCTTGATTGAAATGGAAGGCTGAGATTATTTTCAAGTACAAAATGGGCAACAGGTAGTGAATGAGTATTGTCTATAAATATGGGATGGTCGTAAAGCTTCAGCAGTTGATCTGAATGAAAAATATGTAAGTGCTTACCCTACTGTTAAACAAAAAAAAAAAATCAAACTAGCTGAACAAGTGTTGCATCAAATGTCTCATAAGCTCACAAATACTTAAAGGAAGTGTCTTGTTAGATGCTAACTAATTTAGAGAAGAAATCAGGAAAGCATTAAGGAATCTTCAAGGAAGGTGCTCAGTGTTGTAGACTGTATCCACTGCGTACTCTGTAAGAAAGGTTAAGGGTGAGCCAAAAATCTCGAACATAGTAAAATACCTTTTAGTTGGTTACACTGACCACTAAGGAAAGAGTGGATTTATACTTTACAATTCAGTTGAACTTTTCCATCAGAACCACTGTAAATTCTGTACACTTCACTTTTCTTGTACATATTTATTGTTGATTATTCTGTCTAGAAAAGATAGGCTAAACAAATTTTTCTGAAAATTTCACATAGTTAATAAGAATAGATTTTTTATAACTCAGTAGAGAAATTACTCTTGTGAGATAGTAGACTCTTTCACCACCGTCAGTAGAGTGAAGAGAAAGACTCTTGAAACTTAAAACTCAATTAGCTTATTCAACAAC
>JAOVYX010021510.1:0-15681 GCA_035668315.1 Drosera spatulata
TTCATAACAATCATAGCAATTAGATTAAACTAATCATGTTACATGCATATGAAACCATTGATTGTATATGACAATTAGCTTAAATCATATTATTATCAATTAGTTACTAAACAAAATCACTTAGCACGATTTATAGCTTGAACATATGTATATTAGGTGATCAAATCTAATAAACACATGCTATATGATAATTCTAACAAGTTTCATGCATCATTTCATCATCAAACACCTCTGGTTTATGTCATATAATCAACATCTCATGATCTAAGGGCATCAAACTTAATCAACACATCCCTACTAATGAACTACTCACACATAAGCATTGAATAATGCATGGAAAGGAACATGGCAATGAAAACAAACATTCTGCAGAGATTGAATAACTGAGAACGAAGATTGTACAGGACACGACGAGTTCCAAACTAATGTCCAAAGGAATCCTATGCATTCGCGGATCAAAACTCTTCCAAATTCCCTTCAAGGCTTGTCCTTTTTGCGTCTCGCGCCCCCTTGATTGCCTCTGCCATCCTTTAGCGTTTTCTCCTCTATTTTCTGCTTAGAACAACCCTATGACACGTATTTTAGTCCAGATCAATCTGACGGCTGAAACTTGTTATTTTGCATCTGAGCCACGTCGCGGCCGCGACCTCTTAAAAATTGGAAATCTGTTGAAATATTTCCGTCGTGCCCGTGACACCAGCTGTCGTGGCCGCGACCATTGTGCTGCAACCTTAACACTAGCATAAAAAATACCAAACGACGTCCAAAAATTTTAGAAATTTATACAGGACATCTAAACATGCTAATCTATCTTAACGTTGTGAAAGTTTGACGTATAAACTCTCGAAGCACGTGAAAGGACGATGAATCGTGAAATTCAGCTTTTTGAGCTCATGACTTACCATTTTCTTCATCCTTCTTAATTTTTGCTCCTAACTTTGCGCTAAGCTGCCAAAAACTTAAAAACACAGCAGTATCAACATTCCAAGATAAAAAACGCTAATAACAAAAAATAGACAATGCAAGAGGAATAGAAAAACATTTAGAATAAAGAAATGATGTATGTTTTCATACACATCAATGGATGTTATTTTGGATGGACATCTCTTTAGTAAAGCTTATTTAATGGATGGTTTTTATGTTCTTGATGTTGGTGATTTTGTTTGCACGATTTCCAGTTTCAAAATTGTTGTGAATTGACATGCTAGGCTAGGTCATATTGGACAGGAAAGGATGACTAGGTTGCCTAGACGCGGCCTGATAGGGCCGCTCATCACAGTCTTGCTTGATCGGAAAAGCAGTGCGCTAACCATTTGGGAAGGGATTGAGAGCTGATATTCCTCTAGAGCTTATTCAATGAGACATAGGCGGTCCTTTCAATAATCGTGCTCATAATGGATCATATTATTTTGTCACATTCATAGATGACTTTTCGCGATATGGTCATATCTACTTGATTGCTCATAAGTAGGAGGCCTTGTGATATTTTCAACGCTACCTAAAGGATGATTTTAAAATCATCTCGCTAGAACTGTGAAGGATCTCAGGACTAATCATGGAAGCAAATATCTGTCTGAGCAATTTAGACTGTTCTGTGAGGAAAAAGGGATCCGTAGGCAATTAACGACTCCTCATATGCCATAACAAAATGGAGTTGTTGAGCGAAGGAATCGCACATTGCTAGACATGGTAAGAAGTATGATGGTGGAAGCAAATCTCCCCTTGTCCTTTTGGGGTGATGCGCTGTTGACTGCTGCCAATGTATTAAACCGTGTGCCGTGCAAATCAGTGCCTGATACACCTTATGAAAGGTGGATTGGGCGTAGGCCTAGTCTAGGCCATATGCAACCATGGGGTCTGCAGGATTTGTGCACATTCCTTCAGCTCAAGTTTCAAACTTGAACCCAATAGGACGCAAAGGGATATTTATTAGGTACCCCCAGCACTTGAATGGATATGTGATGTTATGCGAACAATCAGATGGCACACTGACTGAGATTGAGGATGAATTTTCAAGCAAAGGCGAAGTGAAGAAGGATGTTCAACTCTATGAGTTAGATATTCAAGATGGAACTACTGGATCGATCGACGAAGGTAGGGAATTACCTCCTAATGTCGTCAATGATCGTAGTGAAGATGCTGATCCGAGTGTGAGCACTCTTATCAATGTTGCTCCTAGTGGGAGCGCTGTGGAACCTATTTCCAGTGGGAGCTTACAAACTCCTATAGATAGGAAAATTGAGTCTTCTAATCCTTCTTCACGAAAAACTAAGCGAAAAGTTGTCCCATCCAAGAGGTTTGACCATGAGACTTTTATCGCTGAGTTAGTAGATCGTGATAAGCCATAAAATATTCGTGAGGCACTCGCTCCACCTAATGCGTCTGAGTGGAAAGTTGCTATGGAAATAAATATATTTTCGAGATTAAGGAATCAGACTTTAAGCCTGATGGGACGATCGACAAGTACAAGGCACGTCTCGTGGCAAAGGGTTTCATGAAACAGGAAAGTGTTGATTATGATGAGACATATTCTCTTGTTATGCCTATAAACTCTGTACGCCCTTTCGTAGCGATAGTAGCACAGCTAGATCTGGGAGTATATTGGATTAATGTTAAGCCTTCGGGCGTTGAGGCCAATGGGAGCCAACGGAACAAGGTCTGCCGCTTACGGCGTTCCATTTATGGACTCAAGAAGCCTTATAGACAATGGTATCTTCGCTTCCATCGAGCTATGCTAAAGGCAAAGTTTATGGTCGTAGAAGAGGACCATTGTGTGTATGTGAAGCGCTCTAAGGGGAGTTGGTCATACTCTCACTCTATGTTGATGTCATGTTGATCTCCAAAAATGATAAGGATAGCATTGTCACCACTCAAAAGTGGATGTCCTCTCCATTTGAGATGAAGGACATGGGTGAGGCTCATTTTATCATTGGGATAAAGATCGTTCATGATCGATCAAAACAGCTTCTTGGAATGAGTCAATAGACTTACATTCAGAAAGTTTTGGAGCGTTTTAACATGGATCAAGCTAAACCCATTAACATTCCGTTTGACAAGAGTCCTTGGAACATTTTAACATGGATCAAGCCAAACCCATTAACACACCATTTGACAAGATTCTTGTACTCTCCCATGATCAGTGCCCCCAAACTGATACAGAATGACATAAAATGTCTTCCATTCCTTATGTGAGTGCAGTTGGGAGTTTGATGTATGCTACGGTGTGTAATAGACCTGATATATGCTTCGCGGCAAGTTGTGTGAGTCATTTTCAAAGCGATCCCGGTCTCGAGCATTGGAAGGCTATGTAGCGTATTTTAAGGTATTTACGGGGCACTATCAATTATATGCAATGCTTTCAAGGAGTAGAGTTTCACCTACGAGGATATGCTGACACGGATTGAGCCCATGACGCAGATGAGGGTAAATCCACGTCATCCTATGTGTTTACATTGAATGTTGGAGTTGTAACTTGGAGCAGCAAGAAATTGACTTGCGTTGCTCTATCCACTATAGAGGCCGAGTACATTACTTGTAGCACAGCCGCACAAGAGGTTGTTTAGCTGAGAAGGTTCTTAGAGAGTTTGTTGAGCACGGAGAGCTCCAAACGTACTGTTACATTGCATAGTGAAAGCATGTCACACCTTGCAATATGTCAAGAACCAAAGATACCATGACATGGCGAAACATATTGTGACAAGATATCACTTCATCAAAGATTTAGTAGAGTAAACGATGGATTACATTAGAGTATTTAGCTACTAGCGTTATGATGCTGACCCTATTACTAAGCCAGTTGTTAGGGCTTCGTTTGCGCGACATGTTCAAAACATGAGGTTTCATAGGCCTTATTCATACTCTTTTGATATGGATTCTTTTCTATTTGACATCGGTGACCTTTAGTGATTAATGCATTTTTCGATTCATAAATCATTTGAATCTTTTTGGTATTATTATTCTCTTGGCATATATACCAAGACATGTCGTAAGGCAATGGGTTGGCTTTCTTACTAAGCAACCTCCCTTTAGCGCTGATGAGCAAGTTTGAAATCGATTTGTCCATTTAGCCAAGCGCTAATATATAAGAATGATCTGGGATCATTGGACTATATTTTGGTCGCCCTAACTTGGTCAGGGTGAGGTCGAGGGATCGAATGTGGGTACTTCATTAAAAGTCCATGATGAGAACCGCCATGGAGGGTGATGAGAGAGCTGGAGTCGAGGGACGATCGTTCGGGGAATGATTGGTCCTAGGTCCGTATGGTGTAATGTTAGGATTTATCTTAGATACGTACTCGAGGCACTCACTGGGATATGATGTGCTCAAGACACCACCATAACGTCTGTTCATATCTAGACGTGCGTGCTGCATTTAACGTATGGAGGATTGATGGATGTCCTTGTTCCCATCTTTCAGTGAGATCCAGACATTACTCCATCCTTTTGCATTGGAGCTCACAATATGAAACGGAGTTTTCTGTGTTGATTCTTTGATTATATTCCCTATGGCCACCATACATAAGTACGGGCCGGATTGGGGTACTTTAGGGAGTGCAGCGGAAAGCAAAGTGGATTGATTGTGATTGGCTAGATGCAAGTCTCCTGTTATGCATCCATCGAATGCGGAGATTGCTTGCTCGGCTCTTATTAAAAGAGCGTAGTCTCGCAGCTATGGATTTGGACCGCACTTTGAGCATGAGGCTCATGAGGGACATAGCAGGTCAGTTCTTGATGCAACAGTGATAGACTAGGGTAAAGACGAGTTCCTATTTCTTAGGTGATGCAATATGTCTCACCTTGGTAGGGGGTTGTAGTCATATTAGCTCCAATCTGGATTTCTCATTTTGCTCTCACGCCTTATTTCCAAATATGAGGATTGAGCACAGGAGAACGCATTTTTGATGACTTGTTGACATAGAGGTTATGTGCGTGTGAATAAGAGATGTAAATTAAATAATGGCATATGGCCTGGGGCCTATACATTTTATCTTATTTAATTATCTCAAAAAAAGACATATAATCTAGACATTCTGAGAATATCTTAACTTATAAGATTAAGTTAATTCATCAGAAAATATCTTATCTTGCACACTTCCTAACTCTATAAATATAGGCCGTAGGGTTTGTCTATGAGAGATATCAATCATACATAACATAAAGCTATCGAGCTCTCTTTACTCATTAGCTTATCCGTAGGATTTAAGGTGTGGAATTCGTACATGTTGTCGGGTTATACTTTGACGTAGTCACCAAACGAGATCCATTTGTGAGACGACATCAACGACTTCAATGCTTCCGCTTGGAGTTCATAATTACCTTATCAATGTGAGTATTCGAACTTTATTATTTAGATCGTCGATGTACATGTTTTTTCCAACTGTACATTACACCATCAATCAAGCAGGACCAAAAGAATATGCAATAACTCAAGCAAAACAACATGATCAAATAACTTCCTGAGCAACAGCATCAGGACTTCTTGTCTCTTTGGCAAAAATGCGCAGGTTTCTCTCCTTCCATAAAGCATAGATTAAACCAGCATGAAAAGGTTACATTGCATTGCTCTCTTCGACCTCCCTCTGGCCACCTTGGTGAACCATACACACCATATACCTCATGGCAAAGCTTTCTGTTGTAATTTCATCACTCTCAGGATTATGGACAGGACTTCATATGAATAAGTACACACGGAGAACAAGTGATCCCTATCCCCTCGAGCTGAACCACACAAACTGCAAACATCATCATCAAGAATCCCCCTATCATATAGCCAAGCCGAGGTCCTGATCTTAATAAAAGCTACCATCCAACATATAAATGCATAACGGGGTTAAACAATAGAATTTCAAGCAGCTTCCATCAAATAACATCCTCCATAGTCGAACACAGAGCTGCATAACCTGATTTGATATAATAGAAACCATCAGGAGTACACATCCACGAAGAGCCATTAAGAATCATTCTCATAAATCGTTTCAGATTATCCCTAGCCACCATAAGAGCTTTACATACCCAAGGAGCTGAGACTTTAAAGTCCCAGATACTTACACCTTTCAAGAAATAAGAATGCCTCCAGCACACCCAAAGCCTCTACTTGTGCATTTTTAAGAGTCCATACTTGCTCAAAGAGCAATGCAATATTCATGGTCCTAGCATTA
Source organism: Drosera spatulata (assembly GCA_035668315.1). Taxonomy (NCBI): domain Eukaryota; kingdom Viridiplantae; phylum Streptophyta; class Magnoliopsida; order Caryophyllales; family Droseraceae; genus Drosera; species Drosera spatulata. Next base: position 6,159 of record JAOVYX010021510.1, read on the forward strand.
TGAATATCCATTACCCTTTTTCTCACAGGGATACATACCTAAGGTCATGCTACATTTACTTTGTGACGATTTAACCCACTCCAGACCAAAGAAAGCCCTTAAGATAGCCTCAACTTCCTCCATTACACCTACAGGAAATAAACAAATTTGAGACCAATACGTTTGCACAGAAGCAAGAACAACTTTAATAAGTTAAAAACATCCTACATAAGACAATAATCTTCTCAATCCAAGGCTTATACAATTGACAAGTGAGCCTGCTTGCTGGAGGGCAACCCCCAAATAACTAATAGAAAGTGACCCTTTTTCCATACGTCGGATGGAACATAATGTGTGTTGCAAATAAGTTGAAATGTGACCAAAGAATATTTGGCTTTTAGCCTCACTGGCTGTCAAACCAGAGGCCTGAGCAAAATGATCAAGGGTACTCTTGATCAATATGACAGAATCAGCAAAAAGCAAGTTGATCAACCCAACTCCTTGACATTTAGGATGGAAATGGAGTTTCTGGTCCCTTCCTACTAGTTTCAAGCATCTAGAGAGATAGTCCATAGCAAGGACAAAGAGATATGGTGACATACACCTTGACGAATGTTTCCTTTCCCTTGGAAGAAACCAAACACTCGCCTATTTATATTCAAGGTATATATCATCTTGGCCACGCAGACCTTAACCCAATATACAAAAAGCTTATGAAATCCTAACATCAATAGCCACTCTTGCAAGAAATCCTATCGCGAGGTGTCATAAGCCTTTTAGATGTCAATTTTAGCCCTGCAACGAGGAAAAATATGAAGCCTCTCATACCCATATAGTAAGGACTGGCAAAGAGCAATATTATCAACAATGCTCCTTTCCCTTACAAACGCATTTTGTGCCACATCCACAAAAAGTTAAGTACCCCTTCCAGCCTAGAACTTATCATCTTAGCAATAATTTTGTAAATTGTAGAGCAGCAAGCAATAGGTCTAAAATCACTAGCCCTTGATGAATTAAGGCATTTGGCAACCATAATAAGAACAGTCACATTCACCTCACGTAGTAACAAGCGATTTGCAAAGAATTATAGCACAAATCTAGTCACATCTTCACCAATAATAGACCAAGATTTCTTGAATAAGAATGCATTGAAGCCATCCATACCTTGAGCTTTCTGGTCTTCAATATCATTCAAAGCAAGCCAAACATGCTCATGGGAGAATTCGGCAATCAAGGATTGCTTCTGAGTATCGGATAACACTGATCCCATAGAAACAACATTAGGATTAATAGTACCTTTGCTGGTTTCTTCATTTTTCCCCAATATAGATTTCATATAGTTCAAGATATGTTCCTTAATAGTGACTTCCTCGGTCATGATATGACCCTGCTCATCAAGGATACTCTTGATTATGGATCTTTTACGCTTTTCCTCGATAACTTGATAGAAATATTTCGAGCTTCTATCCATAAGAAAAAGCCAATCATGCTTTACTCGTTGTTTTCTCATAGAGTCTTCGAGAGCATACAACTCTCTAGTTCAGAGTTTAAGGCCTTACATTGATTATGGACAGCTTTATGGCAATCTGTACTCAAACTGACCTACAATGCAGCTAAAGAAGATTCCATTGATGAAATCTTACCTAATAAATCAGAGAAATGGCTTTTATGGATATCTTTCAAAGGCTTTTTAAGGGATTTCAGCTTCTTGAAAATTCTATTCATAGGGCAGCCAGTGACAAAAACAGACCATTTAAGTCGTACCAAAGGGAGAAAGTCCTCATGACTAGCACAAGGATTAAGAAAGCAAAATGGTGAATAAGGTCGGTTGTAGGGCACCAGGTCAACTAGGATGGGGCAATGGTCAGACAGACTAGGGTCAAAAAAATTAGCAACTGAAGAATCATAAGAATCCATCCCATTCTTATTCTCCATAGCCCTATCAAGCTTCACTCTCATCCAAGAATCTACATTCTGATTATTTGTCCATGTGCTCCTGATCCAAAATCATCGACCTATTTCGAAGATAGTGGCCATCTTATCACTCTCCTCAAAGATTCAAAGTTTTGTTTAGCTTTGTGCGTATCAAGTTTTGATATAGTATCTTTTGATCATTACATGATTAGAACCTTTTGCATGTGAATTAATAAACAAATATCATTTTTCTATTGATTCATGTTTGGTTTGTTTCTTATTTGATTCAACCTTATTAGTTTGGCACATACATCCTCTTTTGGTATGTTAGTTTATTTTGGTTAGGTTTATTATGCATTCTCTTTTCGTAATCAACATTATAAAGAATGTAATATAAGAGACCCTTATATTACAATTAAACCAATCATCAAGGAATCCGAACTACAATCAATCAATGATTAATCCTTAAGCTAAGATGGAATTATAAAAGTTTCCTACGTTTGTTTCCAATAGTTTACAAGCTAATTCAATTTCCATAGCAATTTAGTTAGTTTTAATTAGTTTAATTAGGATTTAATTCATTTAATCTACAGAATCCCCCCAATCTTAGTTTTCATAATTTTAATAGTTCTTAAACATGATTAAAGAAGTAATAAATAATGTTGCGTTCGTCCCTATGGGTTCGGCTCCTACATTCACTACTGCATTAATTTTCATATTTCTAGAGTGGAAGTGAGTTCCTATAAATTCTAATTTGATGTGCCTGCGACAGCACGCATCATCCTCCTTCGAGGGGGATTTTCTGGAAAAAAAAAAATGTATACTTTCAGAGGGTCCTATGCCAAAAATTAAGATTTTATCAGAGTTTAAGAGGTTCAGTGGCTATTTTTATAGTTTAGCGGGGTAAGTGCGCCCAGATGATAGTTGAGGGGGGTTACTATTTTCCCTAAATATAACCCTACTTAATCTCCACATCCATCGCAAGTTTTTCCTCTCATTATCCTCATCTTTCCATGACATCAAACACTTATTTTACGCATCAATTCCATCGGCAACTCTCACTACTCTTCCTGGGTCTCATCCGACACCAACAAGAAATATGTTAGAGTCCCTTGCAATGAACAAGAATGTGGTACCATGAAAGTATGCCTATAAAATTCTTCCACAACCCTTTTCTACTACAATCCATTGAAGACAATGGAAAACTTTATGCAAGAAGAAGAAGAAGAAGAAGAAAAAAAAAAGAAATAGAACACTCAAGTGAGAAAGAAAAGATATTTTTTCTTTCTTTTTTTATAGTTAAAGTATATAAATTAAAACAGAAAGATCAAACAAGTTCTTCTATTACCTATTACGAGGATCAAAATCATCATAACCCCATCAAGAAAAAACAAATTACAATCCAATCCAGAGTCAATTGTTCTCCCGCTCTTCTTCTACCTTCTGCCACCAAGCCTACGATGTTCACCATTCCTGCTTCTACCCACCAGATGTCTTATTCTTCCTTTTCCCTAAACAAACGATTTCATCGCAATTCGAAAATAAATTCATTCACCTTTTACCCAAAATCATAAACACATCAGGATTAACTCTCTCATCCCAGTATATTCTGACTTCTTTCCTTTAAACACCAATTCATTTCTTATGTTCCATATAGTCCATACCTTGGTAAAAACTAATGGAACCCAAATTCTCCACCTCCCATCCGTCATAGGGGTATCAATTCACTCCATGAACAAATCCTTTGGTTGGCAAGACAATAACATATCCCCACTGTCTAAAACAAAATCCTCAAATCTCCCATACCTCCTTGCATTGCAACATCAAATGATCACTATCCTCCTCTTTTCTATCACAAAATTGCCAAAGATTATGATCCGCTGGTATTATCCCTCTCAAAGATAACAGTCTACGGGTGCAGAGACTTCCTTATCGAGGAAAAACAGCAATTTTCTCGATTTGCTTAAACCTATGAGGAAATGTTCCAACCAATCGAAGAAAAATATGCAATTTGACAAATCAAACACGGGCACAATACCCGTCTTTTATCGTGGAAAGCCTCCCTGAAATCAAGTGAGTAAAAACCACGGGATCGATCTCGGAGTCCATTCAAACTCTTCACTATCACGGTTTTGGTATAAAACCAAATTTCACTATGTACACAACTTAGATATCATAATGAATAAGACAATAATAACTATAATCCCACGATGACGGGATTCTCATATGTATAGTTGAGATCTACTAGCAAGAATAACCACAACCAGAAAGAAATGCATAGATATAACCAAAATTACCATTGTTGTTTCGTAGCTGATAACTAGACGCGCAAAACTTTGACTAAAAAGCTGTCTAAACCTAAAAGAAGAGTAAGATGCCACACACAAGTTGACCAAAACTGAGCCTAATTCGACGTCAGGTAGACCTCCTTCCGGCTTGTTTTCCTCAACTGTTCAAACCAGTTTTTTTTTTTTTTTTTTTTTTTGCCTCTGCTCTTATTGTTCTCTCCCGGCTGAGTTGTTTTGTGTTTGTGTATATCCTAGCACTTCCTTGCTGTATTTGCTGAAGATAAGAGCAAGAAATAATAGGACATGGACAACATGAATAAAGTATTTGGGTTGGACTAGCTACCATTCCAACAAATCTTCCCCTCCAACCCAAAGAGGAAATCCCAATAACTATGCATCAAGTGGAAACCACCATGCCGTTAAGGAGCCGACAGAACTCGAAATTCTCCTTTGGAAAAGTCTAAGTCATCATGTCCGCACCATTTTCGTCGCTGTGAACCTTCTCATGTGAGGCCTAGTTTTCCTCTAGTGTGTCCCGTTTCCAGTGATACCTCACATCAATGTGCTTAACCCTTGAATGAAAAGTAGATTTTTTCGTAAGGTGTATAACACTCAGATTTTCATAAAGTAAAGTATAATGACCCTGACCAAGCCCAAATCCCCATGTGAAACCCTTTATTCAAAGTAACTCTTTGCACGACTTTGTCCCTGCGATGAACTTTGTCTCTATGATTGACAAAGCAATACATCTCTATAGTCTGGAATGCCAAGCAACAACTCCCCTGCAAAACTGATCAAATACCCTGAGGTAGATTTTCTGCCATCAATATTCCCTGCCATATCTGAATTTGTATAACCAAGGAGAAACGGATCATCACTCCCAAATGAAAGTTTCCAATGAGAAGTGTCGTGGAGATATCTCAGAACCCACTTCAGTGCGTTGCAGTGCTCTCCACCAGGATTGGAAGTAAATGTGCTGACAAGTCCCATTACATACATCAAACTACAAATTGCAGAAGCATAAGGAAGTTTTCCATCTCTTTTTTCTTTTTCTCACTTGATAGACATTGTTTCTTACTTAACTTAAAGTGTGTAGCAGGAGGAGTGCTCGTTATTTTATCCTGATCCATCTTGAACCTCTGAAGTTCCTTCTCAATGTACTTTTCCCCAGACAACCATAGCCTTCTACCTTCTCTATCAATGCTGATTCTCATACCTAGAATTTGCCTAGCTAACCCCAAATCTTTCATCGAGAAAGACTTGCTTAATTGCTCCTTCAACCGTTGGATTTTTTAAGTATTCTGGCCAACTATTAGCATTTTATCGACATAGAGCAGTAGTGGTGATAATGGTGGTCGCGGTGGTGAAGGGTTGATGAGAGACGTAAGCACGGGTTTTGTTCTTCGACGCACTTTGGACGACACACTGTTTCATTACTTTGGTGCATCGTGTTATGAAGGATTATGACGTTATCATTTTTAGGCATAATTTACTACAAATTATGTCTAAAAAATTGACCTAAAACCGCATCAACAAATCAGTGGTGGTGACCTCATTGGTTGTGGATGCAACATATTAAGGTGATGGTGTTTATCTTGAGTGCACTGTTGAGAGTAATGCCTCTTCCCATGTCATGAATCAAGAGCATTGAACAATTTTGTAGGCGCGATGTTTTTTCCAGCAAGGGTGAAACAGTTTACGATGGCCGCAACAACAAGCAAAAGGGTTAGTGTTTGTGTGAAAATAGGTAGGGGGCATAGGCATTTGCGCCCAGGTATTTATGTGATGGTATTTTTATTGATGGGCTTTGCTTTGCACTCTTGGCCTACAATCCCACTAGGAAACAATAGACCAGTTAGTCGGGCCCGAGGAGGTTTCCTCGGGGATCGACTTCGATGCTTAAGTTAGTAAGGATTAAATGTCCACATTAATAGCTGCAGAGTAGGGTCCATCCTTTGCATAATATTTATAGGTTAGTGTTCATCCTTTGCATGACTCACACTTGTCCTTTCCTTAAAGTAGGAGTGACTTAACCATCCATGAGATGACATATGGCCTTTTTTTTTATAGGTCTCTTGACATAATGGTGTTGGGCCTTGTTTTCGGCTTTTAGACCATTATTGTATATTTGCTTTTGTAACAACACTTGCCCCCCATGCCCAGTCTTGAAAAACCTTCAGGACCGAGTAGTTTTAATCCTCAGGCTTTGGAAGCCCAATTCTGAGTCTTTGGGAATCATTAACATCATGAATCTCCCAAAGATCGCGATGGAGCTGATGAGATGCATTTTAATGCTTTGATTGGACCCTTGGATGTGATTAACTAAAGTTTGTCTACGTGTCCATTCCCCATTGGTGCCTCGAGCGGTGTGTAATCCACGTGACATCCTATGTGTCGTTCTCACCAGTTCTAGAGAGGCCCAACCAATACTCGCTTATCTCCCCAGTTTTGCATAGTTCTCAAGCTTCGTAGAGCCACAAGGATCGAGCGCCCACGTCCCACCGAAAAGCCCAGATCCTGATTTCAGATTTCCCTGATTTCGCGATCTTAGTACCTCGAATTTGTTGCCCCTGATCTCAGCTCTCAGGATCCCGGTTTCGGGGATCAAGTTAATCGGTTTTGTGGGTCTTCGTCTTCTTGGTCTTAGGCCTGGTTTCAAGATACTCTGACCGTCATCCCTGCTATAGAGCTCCATTCCCAGGTCTCGAGGTTCAAACGGCTCCCCGATTTTGATCCTTCATCCTGGTTTCAAGCATCCCCTAATTTAGGAGCCCGATAGGCTAATCGGTTTCGAGTCTCTAGGGTTTTAGGTTTCTCGGTAGCCAAATCTGTTGGAGCTCGGCATTCCAATCAAGATCTATGGTGTGAATTTGTTGTGTTTTGTAGGAATTGTTTGGGTTTGGGGTTAGATTCATGGAATTGGTGCTTGAATTAGACCTTTGTTCAAGTTCCTCGATGAAATTGGAGTCGAAATCATCCCCGACTTGGCTGTCACGAGTTTGCCGCTTCTCTAGGAATTTTCCCATCTTCGAAACCGGTAAGCTATGAGTTTTTCTCTTAACTTGTCTTCTAATTCCAAAGACTCTCATCTGTATGCGGAAAGGGATGGTCTTATAGTATGCCTTCAAGTTCAACCTCTACTCATTCATTCCTCAGGCCTTGTCCTAGAACCTTTGGTAGACCTTGCACCTTTGAGATTAGAACAGATCGGGACCAAGAGGTGGAGTCTCAATCTCAAGTGATTACACACAAACAGCTCCATTTAAGGATTCTGGGCAAGGTTTAGGAGAGACCAGGGAGGTGCAATCTGAGGATCTTGTCCCTGTGGATCCCCGAGTAGAGGACAGTCCCTCAGTTTGCCATTCACGGATTCCTTGAGGTTCATTGTTCGCGATATTTCCTTTCGTATTAATTCTCATTATCCTTCCCATTATCTCCTTTTTATACGGACACACTACGAGGTGGGTTCTGGTTCCCAGTTCACCCTTTTAACATCGTGTTCGCAACATTTTCGACATTACTCCTTTCCAACTCATCCTAAGCAGTTTTTATTTGACCTTCAGTTTCTACCTTGTTTTAATCAAAATCCATGCCTCGGAGACCGAGGCGTTCCGAAAGATAGTGGATTGGAAGATGGAACCAAACTGGGAGTTTTCACCATTGTCGACCTTCAGAGGTGACCAATCTTGTCCGTCACGGTTTTAGTGAGTTAACCGATTTTGTTTTTCTAGGACTTTCTTCTTTTTTTATCTTCTTCCAGTTTCTAACACATTTGCTGCTATTGTTTGCTTTGTTGTTGTTGTTTTTTTCGTTCTAAAGCTCCCGGGCTTGCTTTGAAGATGGACAAGCTTGCTATTGCCCGAGATGCTAGACAAAAGAAGCAGCCGGTCATAGTGTCCACAACCCGGGGTCCCGACGGTCTACCCCGGCCTCTGCCAAAGCTCTCCTGAGCTCCTCAGGTTACTGACTACGAAGTTGGGGAGCTGAGGTCTCTATGGCCGATAGTCCAGGCTTCTACCCAGGCTCCTTCCTAGACTGTGACAATCGACTGAGAGTCTTCCTTGCAGGTTGTTCGTGTCCAGGCTATGCCAAAGTCTTCACTTTCTATCATCATGAAGAAGATTGACACCTCTACTTTCTCTTTCTCTTCTCGAAGAGGGACTATTGACGAGACTACCTTCTCCGGGTATTCCCTTTATAGACCAGTGTGGTTCGTCAAACCTAATGTTACATGCCACCAGCCCGCCTTTGATGGCCGACCAAGTTTGAAGTGGCGAAGACCGAGGGTTAGAAGAAGGCTTTAGAGAGCTCGGGGAAGGTCCTCGCCTTGGAAACCTAACTTATGGTGATAGAGGACGTCACGACCTCCAAGGATAACCAGATTGCTGACCTTACAAAGAGGTTGGGAGAACAGGAGTCTCAGCAACAGTGTTCCTCTTATCGGTATGAGAAAATGCTAGATCGGTTTGAGAAGGCTGAGAAGAGCCTTGAAGAGGAGAAGAAGAAGTTTGAGAACCCCCAAGAGGAAGGTTTCGGCTATGGCAGTGAATTCACTTTTAAGGAGATGTTTGCCTTCAAGAAGGACAATCCCTGGGTGTAGCTGGCCGAGCTTGAATTCTTGTCCCTGACCTCGTACCCGGACAAATGAAAAGAGGTTGGAAGCGTGCTTATTGAGAAAGACGAGAAATAGCTAGACGAACAAGTAGTAGCAGAGGCCGAACAGACTTCAAAAGTACAGGTCACGCAAGGAAAGGATAGAGCAACTGATGAGGACGTCGAGGTCATCGAGTATATTTTTAAATACTATCTATAGTTTTCTGTATATTTTGTGCTCTGTTCCCGGGGGTGTTTTCCTGGGGTTTTCCTGCTGTTGTTTGTATTTTGTGAATCTCGGACTTCAGGACTCTATTCCCCCGGTCTTTTATTTTGTGTATCTCTTTCTTTTCATGGAACTTTTGTTTTTCATTCATTGTTCTGTTGCCTGCTTTCGTTTGTTTCTTGTTTTGTGGTTCGCACTGCCCCGAGATCGACCCTGATCTCATAGAACCTTTTATCACAACGAGCCACCAGTAGCCGTCGAGCCCCGGTCTTAGCACAAGCTCTTTCGTTTTGTGGGTAATGAAGTCCTTGTGACTTATGAGGTCCTTCGAGGTCATATCGATTTTGGGCTCAGAGACGAGACATCGGTTTCGTGCATGAGATCCTTAAAAGTTTTGTGCTTGAGACCTGTTCGGTGCGATCGTAGGTAGCACAAATTGAATACTAAAACCGTACTGCTTTACTCAATACGATCTCAAGAATAATATAGCAGTGGTGAGCACGAGTCGATCCCACATGGAATG
>JAOVYX010021511.1:0-15680 GCA_035668315.1 Drosera spatulata
ATTGATAGTACAAAATTTGGGTAAACGGTGGACTGAACGAGGCGTATCGTGGGACAGCACGAGGTATTTTCCACTCAATCACCCACCTCCACTTCTCGCCTCACTTTCTTCCACTCTTCCTTTCTTTTCCCTGCACTCACCACACCCACCACCACTCTCACTATTCCACCATCACCTCCCACTGCCGACCACCATCCTCGCCAGCCCCAATGCCGTCATCATCATCATAATCATCATCATCATCATCATCATCATCATCATCATTCCATCATTGCCATCATCTCACGATCATCATCGACGCAACAAGACGATGGGCAGCAGCAGGTCGGGAGAAGGATCAACGCCAGTAGCTCGGCTAGGAGACATCAACGGATCCTTTCGTGTGATCATGTGCATTAAGGATCATCGATAATCGAGGTAACCTCACTCGTTCGAGACGTCTCTTTTATTCGTTTACACGATTTAAGAATGTTCATGCATGTGTGGGAAGTGTATATGCTGTGTTTGATGTGTATGCGATGGTTTGGATGAGTTTGGATGATAAATGAGGGATCTGTAGGCATCAGACGTGAGTTCTGGACGTTCTGGGCCGATGAACAGTCGCGGCCATGACATACTGGGTCGCACCCTCGATAGGGAAAAAAATGGGATTTTGGTCAGGGAAATATCATTTTCGTACAGCGAACCCTAAACCTGAATGTATATTTGAGGTATATAACCCATACGCATGAAAATATAACGTCAAATGTGTATATACGATCACGTTTGACATGTGGTGGGGTATATGGGGTCGAAATGAACTAGAATGCACCCTTATAATGTATATACCCTCACGAAAAATAAATAAAAGCGACTCTTAAACGACTAATAAAAAGGGAACGGGAGATGTGGAACATAGTTACACTATCCATGTGAACTAATGAAAAGTAAACGAATAAGAAATATCGTCTTCTTGAGCTGATAAGGATGGCATTGACATCCCTTGTGGATCTGTTGGATCATTTGTCATTTTTCTGAAATTATTGAGAAGGTCGAACATGGTGTCCCTTCTTCGATCCATTGCGATCATTTGTTTCTTTGAATAGCCTTGGTGGCATGAGCTTGAGTCATTGCACTCTTGTATTATCCTCTGAGTCATCGTCACGGGTGACAACTAGCTAGGGAGCGATGGGCATCCCCCATCCTCTTTGCCTGTATGCAGCGGCTTCTACGTCTTTGTGGCGGACCATGGGTTGCTCTCTACTCCTGAAATTATCTCAATGTTAGCAAACGATACCACATTGAATACACACAAGAGGTGCAAGACGATGCACAGAGTAGGCAGGTGCGAATATAAAAAAAATCTATTGGGTAACCCGACTGGTGATTGACACTTTATCTTATCTCTGTACTCCGAGTCGATCATATCCTTGGAGTTGCCGCTTCTGAGTCGAGTCATGAAACCTAAATAAATGGAAAGGAAAGGAATGACTCTTAAAAGCGAAATAAAGCCATATAAAGCAATGTAAAACGATGCTGGTTGATATGGCGCCCATATTTTCGTATATATATACAAATATTTTAGGGACTTTCGGCGGTCGCCATAGACGTTAGCGAAAGTTCTCTGTAATTGGGATTCATACACCTGAGATTGCTGAGCTTCATTAGCTCACGGTTATGTTTTTTCAAATACAGGTATGCCCCTAACAGCACCTAAAGGCTCTTTGTGAGCTTGCATGCATATAGATGAATCCACATACTTACGGCACATCAGATGTCTATATTGTTTAAATGTAATAAACGAGCTGAATAGCTTTCGCTTTAATGTTGTAACTATACAGGTATTCGAAATTGTAAGGTATGACTGTGGTTACTGTTTATAGTTTCCTTGACATTTATACCCCTAAACCCATTTGGTTTGTTTGGCCTTGTCACGGACCGGGTCCGTGACGGCATAACGCCCACGTGTCTTCCTACTCGAAATGTCGGGGGTGTTATAGGGTGGTAACAGAGCATGGTTTTAGCGTTTTTGGGTTAGATATTAAAAATACACGAAAGATATATAAGCCAAATTTATTGGTTTGCATATGCATCGAGTGTAGAGATGTTGTTTGGGGGTTAGGATGTGATAGAGGATGAAGTCATCTGTCAAATTAAGAAAGTACCTATATCTACATTATATTTCCAGAATGGATGCTAATGGTCCTGTACCAGTACTGACTATACTCTCATACATTCGTTCTATGCCTAGGGGGATGGAGTTGCAACCGATACTGCACTTCTTGGAGCACCACCTCATCCCGACGGCCATTGGGGATAACCCTTTGTTCCGTCACCCCGTACTACAGGCATGCGTCCTACTGTAGACGCTTCCGGATATCGAGTGGTATTCCCGATATCATGCAGCTTACACCCACCTACTGGTAGATGGCGAGTCGATCAGTCTCTACCATTGGGAGGGTCAGTGGCACATGACATTCCATATGTTAGCCGCTATCCTACGGAGAGATAGGGACAACTTTCCTCCACATACTAACACAAATACCGGGGGGGGGGAAGGATGAGAGAGTAAGATCAAGTCTACGTGCTTGGTATGAGATCAAGGGATTTTGAGGAGCTGTACCTGATTCGACCGATCGCGGGTTATGCTCTGAAGAGAAAGAGATTGGTAGATCCCGTAACGGTACCAGGGGATGACCTTATGGAGGTGTCGATCGCCCCGTCAGTAACCCAGACCGACTCTTCAGCAGCTGGACCCTCAACAGCACCCTCAATAGCACCCTTGACAGTACCCACTATAGTGGCAGATCCCATACCAGTACCAGGGATAGTGTCGGAGCCGCAGCCTATACCGATAGCTGAGGCTGAGATGGGGGCAATAGGGGATGTAGTAGCAGTGGCAGAGCCAGAGCCAGAGGCGCAGGCCGATCCAACACTAGAGGTACAGGCTGAGCCAGGAGTAGTTGTGGATCCAGAGGAGGATCCCGAGGAGGATCCAGAGGAGGACCCCCGAGGAGGATCCAGAGGAGAAACCCGAGAAGAAGGTTCTCGAGAATGACCCTGAGAAGGAGTTCCCAAGGACAACCTTGCGGAGGAAGTTTCAAAAGAGAAGATCCCTATGATTAAGGTACTTGGAGAAGGGGAGGATGAGCACCAGTTTGATTGGGGTTGGGACGATAACGAGGATTGGCATGATGCTGAACCTCCAATTAGTTGGGAGGTGACTCCCGATGTTATGGCTGAGCTCTTCGCACCTATAGAGACGGGCTCAGACTCAGATGCAGATTCAGTCCCAATCCCAGCTCAGGACTTGGGTACAGATGGAGATACGGACTCCGACCCCGACCCCAACTCAGATTACCTTCCCTAGTCTGACACTGACTCCGACTAGGATCAGCTCCTGGGGTATTTTGGTAATTAAAAGTGCCTATATCTGTATGTACAAATAAGCAGCTCATAGGACACTATTGTAGCATTTGGGTTAGAATAGTAAACCTATGAGGAGTTGCTTTTGGGTTTTATTAGTAGACTCGATGAAAGGATTGTCTAAAGTTTGGGGTTGAAAATAGTTCTTCACTCTTCTTTTGGTGTAGCCTGAAAAGGGCGTCTTTTGCGGTAAATAAATGGAGTGAAATCTTTGAAAGCAAACTTCTTGTTTCGACATGCAAATGCTCTATCCTATTAATGGCGATGAATGACAATGATTGTTATACAGACATGTCGTAAGAAACAGTAAACATGTCCCAAGAAGGGGCCGCGAACGAATCGCAGGAGGTTAGGAGCATGTCATCTCCTGACCTGAACATACCCCTACAAGGGGCAACTAATAGCAACACTGTGCAAGATCCACCAGCCCCTAGCGCTCTTGAGCAATTGGCGAGGGAACTGATCTGAGAAAGAAGGAGGGATAGCCCCACCCAAGCACATGACGGTGATCACTATTCCCATCGTATCCTCGCCTACAACCCTCCCAGAGTCTTCGGCACGGACGATCCCGCACTATTGGAGGATTGGATCCGTGAAATGGAGAAGCTGTTTGATTTGACGCAATGTCTTGATCAGTGGAAGATACACTGGTGGCGCACGGTGGAAGAGCGTGCCAAGGCACCAGGGTTTAATTGGTTACAGTTCACTGAGCTCGTCAGGAGTCGATTTTTACCCAGATTCCTTGAGAGATCAGAAAGAAGAGGATTTTAAGAAGTTTCTGCAGCGGGACATGACCATCTATGAATATGCTGCAGAGTTAACTAGCTTATTGCATTTCCAACCGCCACATTGCCATTTGGACAGGGAAAAACAGAAGCAATTCATTGAAGGACTCAACTAGAGGATTAGGGACAAGGTAACAGGCCAGAAACACACCTGCTATCAAGACCTGTATGACTGCACTGCCAGCAGTGAACTGTACTTCATTGCCAAGGATGAGCATTTTGGTCGTTCGATAAGGAAGAGGGATGATCGACGATCAAGCGGCGGCCTATCGCATGGGGGCGCTAGTAGCTCAAACCAACAAATGGTTCCTTACCATAACTCGTCGCCCAGAAATCAAGCTGGGGGTGGAAGGTATGGCAACCAGTGCAGACAGTCTCAAGGCTCATAGGCAGGTTCAGGCGGATTTCAACAGTCCAGAGCTGGCACTCAGGGTAGGTCTACTGCCAATATCAAATGCTATTAGTGCGGAAGGGTAGGACATATGGCGAAGGATTGTCGGACCAGTCCATGCCATAGTTGCGGAAAGCACGGTCACATCAGTAGGGACCGCACAAAGAGGAATGATAATTAGACGAACACCAATCAGAGGACTGGGAATCAGAGAAATGACAACCGGGGGAACTACACCGAGAGGTCAGTTGTTGTTGTACCCCCTCAGGTATAGATGAATAGGGCAGAAATGTCTCAACAACAGTCACCCAATAACCGAGTTTTCATGATGAATCCTTAGGAGGCTCAACAAAGTGGAGCTACCGTGACCGATAATCTCAAACTCTTTTCAAACAATATTTATACTTTGTTTGATTCGGGTGCAACGAAATTTTTATTTCTAAGGCATTCCTTAACAAGAATAACATAATACCAACAGGAATACAACGGGGTATTCATATTGGGTTACCAACGGGGTAGGTTGTCGTGTGCGATCACGTTATCGCCCATGCCCCTATTGTCATAGGGGGAGTGGAATGCCTAACCGATCTCATTGTTTTCGACCTCCATGACTTTGATGTCATTTTGGGAATAAATTGGTTGGAAGGGCATAAACCGGGCATCGATTGTAAGAAGAAGATAATAACGTGTAGGAGTCCTAAGGGAGGAAAGATTAGATACCACGGAGAAGGTTCAAAAGAAGAATTACAGCTGGTATCGACCCTTGTAGCACGAAAACTGTTAAGAAAGGGATGTCACGTTTATCTCTGTAGCATGGATGATTTGACTAAAAACGAGATAAATCTCTCTGATATCCCTATAGCGCGAGATTTCCCTGATGTATTTCCAGATGAGATTCCTGGGATGTCACCGATAAGGGAAATTGACTTGGCTATCGATCTAGTGCCAGGTGCAGCGCCAGTATTTAAGGCTCCATATAGAATGGCGTCTGCGGAGTTGAAGGAACTAAAAGGTCAACTGGAAAAGCTTCTTCAAAAGGGATACATCTGCCCTAGTGTGTCTCCATGGGACGCACCGGTCCTATTTCTTAAGAAAAAGGATGGGAGTATGAGACTCTGCATTGATTACCGCGAGCTGAACAAGCTTACCATCAAGATCCGGTATCCACTGCCACGGATTGATGATCTCTTCGATCAATTACAGGGGCCAACGGTGTACTCAAAGATAGACCTTCGTTCCGGGTATCATCAACTACGTGTCCGACCCGACGATGTGTCAAAGACCGCATTTCGTACCCGTTACGGGCATTACGAATTCCTAGTGATGCCGTTTAGGCTTACCAATGCCCCAACAGTCTTTATGGACATGACGAACGGAGTCTTTACGCCATATATTGACCGAATTGTTGTGGTATTCATCGATGACATCTTGGTATATTCCAAGACACAAAAAGATCACGAGGAACACCTTCAAACTATTCTCGAGACCCTGCGATCTCGCCAATTGTATGCCAAACTCATGAAGTGCAGGTTTTGGTTGCAAGAAGTCGCCTTTCTAGGGCATGTGATTTCTGGAGAAGGAATAAGGGTAGAGCCGAGGAAGATCGAGTTAGTGATTAATTGGACCAGGCCGACAAATGCCACAGAAGTAAGAAGTTTTCTTGGCTTGGCCGGATATTATCGAAGATTTATTCAAGATTTCTCCAAGATTGCCATGCCTTTAACCAACTTGACACAGAAGTCTCTTAAGTTCCTATGGACTGATAAGTGTGAGGACGCATTCGTGAAACTTAAGAAGCGTCTCACATCAGCACCATTTCTCACGCTTCCTTCGGACGAGGAAGGATTCTGTATTTACAATGACGCATCTGTTCAAGGTCTTGGGTGCGTACTTATGCAGCATGGCAAGGTGATTGCAAATGCTTCAAGACAATTGAAGCCGTATGAGCGTAACTACCCTACTCATGACTTGGGATTGGCAGCAGTGGTATTTGTCCTGAAAATCTGGAGACACTATTTGTATGGAATTTCCTGCCAGATTTTCACCGACCACAAAAGTTTGAAGTACATTTTCACTCAGAAGGAGTTGAATATGCGTCAGAGGAGATGGTTGGAACTTCTAAAAGATTATGATCTGGACATCTGGTATCATCCTGGAAAGACGAACGTAGTAGCTGACGCTTTGAGTCGAAAGGATAGAAAGGCAGAAGGCATGTTACATTTGTTAAGAATCATAGAGGTTGAGTTGATTGATGACTTCTATAAATTGGGTATAGAGATCCGTCCGGCATCAAGGGATAACATACCTGCGAACATGCAAGGGCAACCTACTCTTCAGGAAAAGATATTGTAAGCCCAAGAGGCAAACGAGCTGATGAGAAAGTTTAGGGAAGAAGCCCTACAAGAAAAATCAAATGGTTTTTCGATTCACAAGTATGGTACCTTGAGGTTTCGGGGACGGCTCTGTGTGCCGAATGACGATGCCTTGAAGAGAAAGATCATGAAAAAGACTCATCAAACCCCTTATTCTGTTCACCCAGGAGGCAATAAGATGTACCAAAATTTATGAAAACGTTTCTGGTGGGGGAACATGAAAAGAGAAGTTGCGGAGTTTGTGACAAAGCGTATTACTTGTCAGCAAGTTAAGATTCAGCATCAACAACCCGGAGGTTTACTCAACCCCTGGAAATTCCTACATGGAAATGGGATTCAATATCAATGGATTTCATAGTCGGTCTTCCAGTAACGACAAAAGGAATGAACTCTATCTCGGTGATTGTGATAAGTCAGAACATTTTCTGCCAATCAAAAACACTTGGAGTGTTGACCGCCTAACGGAAGAATATGTAAGAGAAATAGTCAGACTACATGGAGCTCCCGAATCCATTGTTTCTGACAGAGTTTCAGGCGTATTTCTGGACAGGCTTACAGAGGGCCTTTGGTACGAAATTGAATTTCAACACTGCTTTTCACCGAGCTTCAGATGGATAGACAGAAAGAACAATGCAGATGCTAGAAGACATGTTACGATCATGTGCGTTGGACTTCCAAGGATTATGGGATCGACACTTGCCTTTGGTGGAATTCACTTACAACAACAGTTTTCATTCCAGTATCGGTATGGCACCGTACGAAGCCCTTTATGGAAGGAGGTGTAGGACACCACTTTACTGGGATGACTCGAGGATACGGTAGCCATTGGGCCAGAGTCATTATGAGAGATGACGGAGGCCATCAAACAGATCAGAAATAGATTGAAGATGGCTCAAGATCGTCAAAAGTCGTACGCAGACGTGTGACAAAGGCCACTCAAGTTTGATATGGGGTATCATGTATTTCTCAAGGTTTCTCCTACGAAGGGTGTTATGCGATTTGGAAAGAAGAGAAAGTTAAGCCCTCGGTAGGCTTGCACTACCTATTGACCTTTCAGGCGTGCATAACTTATTCCATGTATCCCAGCTGAGGAAATACATGGCAGATCCAAGCCATGTCATTCAACACGAGCCGATCATTCTGGAAGCAAATCTGACATACGAGGAGCAACCTCAGCAGATCTTAGATCCTCGTGAGAAGATCCTCAAAAACCGTACCATTTCACTGGTGAAAGTCCTCCGGGCTAATCACCTGACCTCGGAGGTAACTTGGGAGGAGGAGGAAACAATGCGGAAGCAATACCCGCATCTATTTCCCCAGTAAGCTATCACTTACCCTTATTCAGATTAGTTTCGAGGACGAAACTTCCTAAAAGTTGGGGGAGATGTAATACCCTAGAATTTTGGGAGTTTTAAAATGAATATATAACGTTATGATTTTAAAATAATTCGTGCTTAATGATTATATATTTAAATCCAAGAAAATATTTGATGATTAAATCAAGTATAACTACGGAATATTTGGGATGATTAGTTGAATGCGCCAATAAACATTTTGGATGAATAACGTTACAACGTTAAAACGTTATAAAGGTTGCACGATAGGACTATTGATCTAATCCCATAAATAATGGATTATGCTCGGGGGTCATATTTTCATATTCAGGATAAATCAATCGATGCAAATAGATTTTTCACGTATTAATATTATGAAATTTGGGTAAATAACAGACTGAACGAGACGTATCGTGGGATGAAACGCGGGATATTAACCCACCTCTACCTAATTTCTCCATTCACCTTCACTTCCTCCCGCTTTCCTCTTGCACTCATTTCTCCACTTCAACCACAATCACTCTCCCCTGCCTGCCACCAGCCAGCCGTCGCTGCTACCACCATCTCCGGCCACCTCTTCTGCAGCCAATGCACTCATCATCATCATCACTTGCATCACTTCATCACCACAACTTCACAACCATTGTTTTCATCATCATTACGGCGCCACAAGAGCTGAAACAACAGCGGCCGCCAGAGAGGAGGGACATCATCGGCAGTCTGACCAGAGAGCAACAACGGATTCATCCGTGTGATCGTGTGCTTAAGAAAATCAAACGCGTTTGAGGTAACCTCGTACGTCCAAGATGCCTCTTTTATTCGTTCACACGATTTAAGCACGTCCGTGTATGTGTGGGAAGTGTATATGCTGTGTTTGATGTGTATGCGATGGTTTGGATGCGTTTTGATAATAAATGAGGGATCCGTGGGCATCAGATGCGCGTTCTGGACATTTTGGGCCGATGAACACTCGTGGTGGCGACCATCTTGGGCCGCGCCCGCGACGGAGGAAAAACTGGCAATTTTGACTGCACAGGGTGTCGCGCCAGCGAAAGGGGAGTGTCGCGTCCGTGACAAGGGGTCGCGCCGGGGACGGCTCTGAGTCGCTGCCGCAATACCTCCGGTCGCGCCCGCTACGTCCTTCTCGCCAAGAAAATGACATTTTCGTGCTTCGAATCTTAAACCTAAGTGCGTATTTGAGATATATAACCCATACGCATCGAAATATAATATGAAATATGCATATACAATCACGTTTGACATGTGGTGGGATATTTGGGGTCGAAATGAACTAGAATGCACCCTTATAATGAATATACCCTCACGGGAAATAAATAAAAGCGACCACTAAACCATTAATAAAAAGGGAACGGGGGATGTGGAACATAATTACACTATTCATGTGAACTAATGAAAAGCAAACGAATGAGAAATATCGCCTCCTTGAACTGATAAGGATGGCATTGACATCCCTTGTGGATCCATTGGGTCGTTGGTCGTTTTCATGGAATTATTGAGAAGGTTGAACATGGTGTCCCTTCTTCGATTCATTGCTATCATCTGTTATTTGAATAACCTTGGTGGCTTGAGTTTGAGTCATTGCACTCCTGTATTATCCTCTGAGTCATCGTCAAGGGTGAAAATTAGCTAGGGAGCGATGGGCATCCCCCATCCTCTTTGAATGCATGCAGCGGGTTTTATGCCATTGTGGTGGAGCCACGGGTTACTGTCTGTAGGGAGGCCCAAATTATCTCAATGCTGGCAAATGATGCCACATTGAATGTGCAGAAGAGGTGTAAGGCGACGCTTAGAGTAGGCAGGTGCGAATATACTAAATCCATTGGGTAACCCGACTGACGATTGATATCTTATCTCTGTACTCCGAGTCGGCCATATCCTTGGAGTTGTCGCTTCTGAGTCGAGTCATGAACCCTAATTAAACGCAAAAGAAAGGAATGACTCTTAAAAGCGATACGAAGCCATATTAAGCAATGTAAAACGATGCTGGTTGATATGCCGCCCATATTTTCCTATATTATATAAAAATATTTTAGGGACTTTCGACGGTCGCCATATCTGTTAGCGGAAGTTCCCTGTAATTGGGATTCATACACCTGAGGTTGCTGAACTTCATTAGCTCACGGTTATGTTTTTCAATTGCAGTTATGCCCCCAACAGCACCTGAAGGCTCTTAGTGCGAGCATCCATGCATATAGATGATCTCACGTACTTCGGATATTATAGCAGATCAGATGTCTATTGTGTTAAATGTAATAATCGATCTGCATTGCTTCTGCTCCAATGATTTAATTAAAACAGGTATTCGGGACTGTAAGCTATGAATTTGGCTACTGTTTATAGTTTCCTTGACTTCTATACCCCTAAAACCCATTCGGTTTGTTTAGCCTTGTCACAGACCGGGTTCGTGGTGGCATACCGCTCACATGTCTTCCGCCTCGGAAATCTTGGGGCGTTACAGTTTAATCTTAGGTCGTTTGCTTGGATGTTGCCATCCACTCTGTTGCATACTGCACATGTAGCAGTGTTGTCACTATGGTCTCTTTGGCACACGAAGAGAACCCCTATTCCATACAGAGTAATTTGATGTAAATTGAGATTTTCCAAATCTCTTGTTAGCTTGATAACGAGTTATATGCTCATTTCTTTTGACAGTATGCGCGTGAGGGGGTTTCTTGACTTCTTTTGCTGTATTAGCAGAAGTCATGGGCTTTAAGGACTGTGCAACAAATACTTTAGCTTTGTTCTTGTCCTTTGCAGTGGAGGGATTTCTCTTCTGCACAGTCTTTGCAGACGGATCAACCTTTACAGGTTGTGCCATAGAGACCTCGTTGGCCTGCAGCCTGATTACCATTGTCTCACCCTTCTACACGACTTTGGCAGAGACTTTCTTTGTCCCTTTGATGCTGGCTGCAAACGAGTTTGACTCATGTAAGTAAACTTTTTCACTGAGCCAACTCTTGTATCCAAGCCCAGACCTATCCCATGGATATTGTCATGTGATCAGTGCTTTTTGCAGATCTAGAGACTTACCATCCATGCATCCACTTGGGCTTGGAGCTTAGCATTTTTCTTGGTGAGTGAATCCACCATCTCAGTGAGAAGTTTAACCTTCTCCTCTGATTTATTGAGTTTGTTCTCTACCACAATTAATTGACTTTCCAGGTCAATAATTTCTTGATAAGCAAGATTATAATTCTCTATGAGATTTATAATCAACTCAATGTTGTTTTTTATTCTCTCTTGAGAGAGCAATAATGCTTTCCGAGGTTTCTTGAAGAGTCTCTTTTAGTTGCTCAGGTGAGGCATCAAAGTTGGAGAAGTCAAATACCTTCTTGCCGTCGTCAGACCTGGCAATGAGACACAATTGAGTGTGTGAAATCATTTCTTCTTCATCTGAGTCTGTGTCACTCCAAGTCTTTGCAGCATAGGCTCTTGCCTTCTCCTTCTTATTGAAGGCTCCTTTTGGGTCCTTCTTCTTGTGTGCAGATGACTCCTATGGCGATCGTCTATACTGTGTAGCAAAGTGCCCTGACCTCACACAGTTGTAGCAGACATCTCTGTCTGCTTCTTTAGTTTTGCTGACACTCAGTTTCTTCATGTTCTTCTTCTTGAAGAGCTTTCTGAATTATCTTCCTATAAGTGCAAGATCTTCAGTTATGCTTTTGTCACTCTCAGACGAGGTGCTGCACCTCTCCTTGCTTGGCATAGTCTTCAGGATTCTCTTTTGAGCTTTTGAAGGCCAGTGTCTTTTTCCTGGCTTCATCTATCTGCCTCTTCTACTCCACCTCCAGATTTTAGGTATGCAGAACGCCATAGAGTTGTGCCAATGACATTTTGCCAAGGTCTCTCGACTCTCTAATGGCGGTTGTCTTCGTCCCCTAGGCCTCCCCGAGAGATCTCATGAATTTACGGTTCACCTCCTTGTTATCGAAGATTTTTCCCAAAGTTTTGAGATTATTGATGAGAAAATTAAAACTTTCATAAAAGCTTGTAAGGTTCTCATCTGCTCTCATCGAGACCAAGTCATACTGCTACATAAGGACATCATTCTTATTTTCTCAGATCTCGTTTGTACCCTCATTTCTCAGCAGTAGTGCTTCCCATGCTTCCTTCGCTGTGGTGGTATGGACCACGATCTCGAACATATCATCGTCCAAAGCCTTGTATATCTTGATTCTTGGCTCTTGTATCGACCAACACCCAATCCCAGTCGTCTCTCGTCCACAGAGACTTAGGCTTGTCAACTTCTCTGGTGCCATCCATTGGATCTGGCATTTTTGGAACATGAGGCCCATCTATGAAAATGTCATACATTCTTTCGTCAATGGAATCCAGATGAGCTAGCATTCTAAGCTTCCAATGGTTGGATTTGTCGAAGGAACAGAAAGGTGGCTCTCCACTATTTGGACACTTTTGTAGCTTGGGGGGAGCCATAATTGAATCTTCACAAAAATAAACTTTTAGTAAGTTCTTTGCAGACTAATATAAAAATGTGACCTTTTCTTTCCAATAACTGTTAAATTTGGAAAGATAGGCTTTGATACCAATTGTAAGTCCCAGAAATAACCTAGAGGTGGGGGGGGGGGGGGGGGGGTGAATAGCTTATCTCAAGAATTTCAAGGTGGTGCAGTACAGCTATACGCTAGTCTGCACAATCTGAGTCTGCAGCAGCTTGCGGAAGTTCTGCAGTTGAGACTTAAACTTAAAAAGTTTGTCTCTTTGGACTTTTAAGTTCTTTGCTGACAGTTCTAATAGTGAAATCAATGCGAAAAAGTAAATGACACAGGATTTTTACACTGGTTCAGACGTCTGTTATCAACAAGTAACAGAAGCTTAGTCCAGTCTTCCTTTGGTGACCAGTGTAGTCAAGCCAAGAAGAGGTTCACTAGTTCTTATTTCTGGCTCACAAGACAACCCCTTTACAACAAGATCCTACTTGCTAAAGGGTGAAGAACCTAGATCTTGCAGTGCTCTGTTGTAGTTGCTGTTCTTTACTTGCAGACTAGGGAATCTTCTTCACGAATCCTGAATCTTCAATTCAGCTCACGCACCGCGAGTCTCCAAGGCTTTTTCTTTGTTTGTAAGCTTTGAAATGATGTTCAAGTTTTTCTCAGGCTCGTCAACCTTGTTCTCTGCGCTGTGAATCCTCTTTTATAGGCTCAGGGAACCAAAACCCGTGACTGTACTATCTGATAGTGACAGCTCTGTCCTCTACTGCAGTAAACTGACCTGACTTCACCTTTTCTGATCCAGTACACATCACCTTTGCCTCAACTTCTCGTTTTTGACCCCTTCCTTGTTTTTTTCCATTCCAGCACAACTTATACTGCACCCAGACTCATACACCAGGTCCATTGTTCGCCTCTGATGCACAGCCTCTGCTGCACCCTCTGCTGCAGCCTCTGCTGCACCCTCGTGTGCATGAGCTCTACTGCATAGTCTTCATATCCAGCCTTTCTGTAACTTCACTTGCACCAAGTATTACAGCTAGTCTGCTGCAACTTAGCTCCCACTCAACGGCTTCCAGACCTCATCTGCTCAGCCTGTTAGTGTGGCGTCGTCTGCACCCAGCACTGCACTCAATCTTCTACAATTCAGCTTGCATCCTTGCACTACGATATGGCTCACTTCTCTTTGCTACTGGAACTGGCCTTGAACATAGGAAGGGTCCAAGATCATGAGAACACTGAGACACTTTTGTTGGTGTATGTAGTTGATCTTTGGTCTGTAATTTTTAGTCCCCTGTAGTCTGCATTGCCGTGACCTGCTGCACCAATGGTCTACTGCACCTGACTGCACTCTGCTGCACAACTTGCGGCCCCTAGTCTGCAACTACCTAACTAATTGTTACAGCCTAAGCATCTATTGCATACATAATTTCTTCTTAAGTTTTGTTCATCAATTTCTATACAAACGGAGGGATTGCACATTCTTATCACAGTTCATATTGCTTTTCTTTGCAGTTCGTATTGTACTTCATAGTGGTGGTATATAAAACTCGAAGCAGTTCTTATTGTACTTCACTACATTTCATCACTACAAAAAAATTACAATTTAGCTACGAAAAATTTTAGCGACGGAAAAAATTCGTCGCTAACTATACATATTTTACGACGGATCCGAAGCAAAAATTCCTCCAGAAAAATTTAAGTTTTTTGCAACGGAAAGTCAAACCCTGTCGAAAAAATAATACCAATAGCGATGGATTTCCGTCGCTAAATACGAGTCAAAATAATTTAGCTACGGATCCGTCGCAAAACATGTTACTTTTTAAATTTTTAAAATTTGATGTCATTAATTTAGCGACGGATCCGTCGCTATCAAAGAAAAAAAATTTACAAATACATAATTTAGCGACGGATCCATCGCTAAATTCATGATTAGCTACGTATCCGTCACAAAATGTTAGTAATTTTGCCTTAGAAATGTTTTTGCTCAAAAGTGTATGATGTAATATCTTAGCGACGGATCCGTCGCTAAACAAGAAAAAAAAATTTTCAAATGCATAATTTAGCGACGGATCCGTCGCTAATATATAATTAGCTACGGATCCGTTACAAAATGTTAGTAATTTTGCCTTAGAAATTTTTTGCTCACAAGTGTATGATATGTAGAATTAGCGATGGATCCATCGCGAAACAAGAAAAACAAATTTTCAAATGCATAATTTACCGACGGATCCGTCGCTAAGATATAATTAACTACGGATCCGTCACAAAATGTAAGTAATTTTGCCTTAGAAATTTTTTTGCTCAAAAGTGTATGATGTAATATCTTAGCGACGGATCCGTCACAAAATGTTAGTAATTTTGCCTTAGAAATTTTTTGCTCATGATATATAGAATTAGCGACGGATCCATCGCTAATTATAAAACATAAACATTGTTTAGCGACGGAATCCGTCGCTAAAGTTTATGAAATGATAAATTTGCTACGGAATCTGTAGCTAAAACTTTTATTCGATAATTTAAATGATGATTTTATGAGTTATAACTTTCCAAATTGTAAATATTTTTTGATCTCGTAATAGTACAAACGATAACTTATGCTAACGTGTTGTTTTTCACAAAAATTCAATGAAGAAATTAAGGAGTGAATAACTCTTAATAATATGTTCGAATTATATATGTAAGAAAACTTGAAATGTATAAGATGTTGCATGCACAAGAAACTTTGTGTAAGATGTATGACATATTGTACACTATAAAATTAAAGTGAAGGTAATTATGAAAAAGAAAAAAAACGATGGATTTTAACACAAAAAAGTTTTAAGAAGTTGAACTTTAGCGACGGATTCCGTCGCTAATTAGGTTTGGAAATATTAAGCAATGGATTTCCGTCGCTAATGTAAAATGGGTTATTTTTTGAATTA
>JAOVYX010021512.1:0-15678 GCA_035668315.1 Drosera spatulata
GAGCCCCGTTGCCTCAAGCCTCGCCTGCCCCGAGCCCGCTGCCGCTTGCCCCATGCTTGCTCAGCCTCGCCGGAGCCGCTGCCGGCCATGGGTGGCCGGATCCGGCCGCTGCCGGCGATCCCCGCCCGGCCGTTGCCTGAGATTCCCCGAGCCAGCCTCCCCCTGTTTTGTACAGTGGGAAAGAAAAGAGGGAAAAGGGGGATTAAGCTTCGGAATTATTTGAAGACCTTTCTGATTTTATAAAATGACAAGGTAACACACATCGTTACCTTATATTTAATAAACGTGCGTATGTGGATTAATTGTATGAACGCCTAGATTACAAGTTTAAATTAAAATGAAATCTGGGTGTATGCATGATTGTTTGCCTGCCTGAAATTTAATATTCTCTTGCGTGTTTGATTCACATGAAATATATGGTAACGATGCAAAATTATATTGAGACTTTCAAATAGGTTTTTTCCATGGTTCAGGTGGTACAAACAGTATTTGATGGTGTCCCGGTTGTTTCCACCGAAGCACATCCGCCATTGGCGCATTCAAAGGGGTATGCCAGGTATAACCGAGGACTTTCATCCTAGACTTCACGTTTTTCTTCTCTCCCCGAGTAGGAGATCCTCCATTTTCCCTTTGGCTTCGAGTCCGGGAGCCGTCCCTGTCATTAAGCCGGTTATCACCTTGGTTATCTTCTCTCGGGGGATCCCAGTTGGCTCTTCTGAATCAGTTTTAGGCCGTTATTATTGTCTCGACTGTAACATGCTGGTTGACCTTTGCTATGAGGGTTGTATACTTCCAAGGAAACTTACGACTAAGGTCTTAAGCCAGCCTTTGATCCTCAAGTCCTTGAATCAACGCCTTGCAAATATCGATCTTCTCGACATGTTCGACTTGCACCACCTTCAAGTTGAACCTTTGCGTAAAGGCCCTCAAACTCTCCCCCGGTCTTTATTTTACTTCGTAAAGGTGCTCGAAGCTATCCGGATCTTCTTATTATTGATGTATTGGGTGGTAAAGGCCCTTGCTAATTGTTCGAAGGACGAAATAGAACCCGAGCATCACGAGTTCAACCAAACCCGGGCAGGTCCTCCCAAAGTGGTCGGGAAAACCTTGCAGATGATTGCGTCCTCGATCCCGCTCAGGTTCATAGATGTCCAGAAAGTCTGCAGTGGTCAAAAGGATCCCTGGTTCCATCATAAGGCTCATAAGTTGGCATTTTGAACCTCTCTTAAGAGATTCTCGGTTTATCTCCGGGGTGAATGAGGTCTCCATTCTCAGATCGGTGTCCCTTTTTGCCAACTTTGAGTCGAGAGCCGCTACTACAAGAATTAGCCCCTTTTACGATGGAATTTAACGACGGAATTTTTATCCGTCGCAAATGAGACGTCAACCAAAAATCATAATTTTCAAAAGTCAAATATTTTAATTTGCAAAGGATTTTCCTTCGCAAAAAATAATATTTTCCTTCATAAATGACTTTCAAGTACATAATATTGGCTATAATTTTTGCAATGTATTTTTTGTCGTTAATTTAATTATTTTCGGTTGTTAAAAAATCCAAAGTTATGGAAGCCAACAAGTTATCTATTTTCTTCGTAAAAAACGTAGAATTTTCTTAGCCAGAAGTGAACTCAATGAGGCGGCAACTTTCACCGATTATTCAACAAAACGTCAACGGTTTTTTTTTTTTTTTTTGGAATCCAATGAAATCAAGTAAATAAATGACAATAAAATATTTGCAAAAGGAAAAGTTGATATTGAATCTGTATGCTTGCAGCACATCACCAACACTTTACCACAACATTCCCTCTAACCCATATCACCTTCCTCCACTTCTCTGTCCAGAACCTCCCTCTCTTCTCATCCGGACACCTGAAACCTGCGGGGATTGTGGTTTCGAGGAGCGATGACGAGGTGGTGGGTCATGTTGGCTGTTATAGAGCAGCTCGGTTTGGCATTGGGGTTCGGGTGAGGAGCGACGGACACAGCTACGAAGACCCCTCGTCGATTGTTGCAGGTATAATAATATATTCAGTCTAATGCTAGCCTAGAATTAGCACTATTCCCGTACACCGGCCTAGACTTTTGAGGCTTCATTCCCTACGAAATTGAATCAAAACCCCCTAGATTTTTCGAGTTTCTTCCATATCATTCGAGTGGAATCGAGAGTTTCATTCTCTCCATCGTCTTGTGTGCATCGATGTTCCAAATTTTCAACTATTTGTTCCATGGATGTCTTTGATTTGTTAATTTCTTTGTTCAATTCCACTGTAATTCAATTCCCCTAAATCTCTTTGATTTTTTTCTACATAGCTGTTCAAGGTTTCTTTCTTTTTTGCTAAATCTTGTGATTTTAGGTTAATTGCAACCAAATGTTACTGAAGCTTAGGCTCAAGTTAGTTGCGTGATGAAACTCCAAAATCTGCATTTAATCATAAACCCTAGCCTAGCTCTATTTGTATGTAAGGAAGGAAAAAATTAGAGCTTTCTATGTCGATGTTTTGAACAACTCTAGTTCACAGAAAACATTCTGCAAGATTAGTGTTAAAAAACTTTAATTTTGGATTTTTCATTTCTATGTCAAATTTCTCATGTTTGTTATTATTAAAAAACTTCACTTTTCAGTGAGTTTGTGATTAAGTTACACTTATAATCATGATGACGGACCGTGGTTGGATGGAGCGCGGAATATTCTCTCATGGAGTTGGAGTGACTGATGAGCTTTTGAACAAAGTTGAAGAGTTTCTTGATTTCGCATTTCTACACAAAGATTGTGTAGATGGTGAAAAGTTAAGATGTTCGTGTTATTCTTGTATGAATGTCTACTGGAGACCAAGAAATGATGTGAACCTTCATTTTCTTGGTAAAGGTTTCCTTAGAAATTACACTCGATGGACTCAACATGACGAATCTTTCATTTCAAGGGCTAGGTCCACTTCTTCATGTGAAATAGGGGATAGAGATCAGAGGTTTGAGTTCAGGAATATGATTTTTGATTCAATGGGGTCAGGTTTTCATGGAGGTGAAGAAAATAATTTCCATGATACTATGATGGAGGAAGATCCTGATGAAAATATAAATGAGTTCTACAAATTATTAACAGATGCCGATCAACCACTGTATGAGGGTCATAAGAGACATACAAAGTTATCGGCTATGACTAGGTTGCTACACTTCAAGTCAGAAAGTGGATGCAGTGAGAAGCACTTTAATAGCTTGCTTGAGCTTATCAAACAGTTTTTACCTGATAATGAGCAGTTGCTTGAACCATTCTACCATGTGAAGAAAATGGTACGGAGATTGCGTTTGGGGTATGAGAAAATAGATGCTTGTGAACATAAGTACAAGCAAGAATTTCCAGTTTGCGGCCTCTCTAGATACCAACCGAATTTTGGTGAAGGGAAAAAGATACCATGAAAAAGTGTTACAGTATTTTCCTATTGGACCACCTCTTCAAAGGTTGTATATGTAATCGAAAACATCGGCATATATGAGATGGCATCAAACTCATAGCCAAGTTCTTACTGAATTGAGACATCCATCAGAGGAATAAGCTTGGAAAAACTTTAATTCCGAATTTCCAGAATTTTCTGAAGTGCCAAGAAATATTAGGCTTGACATGGAAACTGATGGTTTTAATCCATTCGGTCAATCAAGCACGTCATATTCTACATGGCCTGTCATATTAGTCCCAAATAATCTTCCTCCTTGGATGTGCATGAAGGACTCATACATGTTTTTTTCTTTGTTGACCCCTGGGTCGAAGAGTCCTGGTAAAGACATAGATATATACTTGAGACCATTGATTGATGAGTTGAAAATGTTATGGGAGACTGGGGCACCAACTTATGATGCATCTTAGGCAAAACTTTGAAATGAGGGCTGCAGTAATGTGGACTATCAATGACTTTCCAGTGTATGGGATGATGGAGGGATAGAGTACTCATGGTTAGTTAGCATGTCCGGTTTGCAAGGATCCTAATATTGGGTTTACTCTTCGAAATGGGGATAAACCTTGTTTTTTTTGCTGTCATCGCACGTTTTTGCCCAGCGATCATGTCTTCCCAAGGGAAAAAGTTCGATGATACAAAAGAGAAGATCAAGGCACCATCTCGATTGTCTGGTCATGAGGTGTTAGATTGGTTAATTGGTTTGCAGGTACCGCCTTATGAGAAGTGTTCCAAAGATCAGAAGATAGAAGGGTTTGGAAAGTCTCATAATTGGACGAAGCGAAGCATATTTTATGATTTGGATACTCACTAAGGTAGCAAGAACCAAGGTTGGGGTATTGTTTAGGAGTCACATAACTGCACCTTGGTTTAGATGGAAACAAGTACCGGATGATGTTCGCGAGGGCTGTTTTGAAGAATTCTATGTAAGATGAGTTAGAAACTTGTTTTTGTGTTTATTGAAATTTGCTGCAAAGGTAAAAGTGACAGCATTTACTTATCCTATATTTTATATGCTCAGAAACAATGTTGCAGGGTTATTTCAAGTTTCGTGAAGGCGAGGAAGAGAAAGGTCGAAATATTTTCTTTAAGCATTCTAAAATCAACTATCCAAAATGGTTAGCTAATGCTATGAATAAAGAAAAAACGAAAGCTGAAACTACTCGTCTCACTTCAATGGCAAAGCAATTTCCTCCAGAGTATATGAAAAGAGAGGTGTGGGATTTACTAGTAGATGGTTGGTTGAAGCGTCCTTGGTAAGGCAAAGAAGAGTCGTGAAGCTAGTAATTTGTTACACACTACTGACCAATGATAGCAAATGACCCTCTATGCTTGCAATTTTCGACAAAGTGTACAAAAGAAACGATGGGGTAGGAGACTATACAACACCTCGTGCATGGAAAATCTCTGTAAGTAAAGTAATCGAATGAATTAGTTAGAATACATGATATGGGCTTAATCTATTTTTATGTGTTATCTTGATAGATTGATTACCACAGCATAATCAGGATACAAGATGTGGAGTAAGGAGCCAATGATCATGATATAACCGCTGAACAAGATGATATTCGTGCTTGGAGACAAGCATGTGGAGGCTTTATAAAGAATCGTGTTGCTGGTTTCGGTCCTCGACAAAGTGTGCAATCTTTGCTTGTTTCTAATAATCAAAATGCTTCCAACAGTGTTGTATCCGCTAACCACCCTCTGGCTGAGAACCCTGATGAAGCTGCCATAGAGAGGGTTGTTGAGGCGTGCTTAGCTCGTCGTGACACAAACAATCATTACTCCTCTTCCGAGACATCAAGAGTAGCTGATGTACAATCAATTAACACAAAGATGCTGAATTTCCTCCAGACGCAAATGCCAGTAATTGTTGCCAATAGTATGGCATGTCTTTCTAATGGGTCATTTATGCAGCAACTTACGCAGGTATCTCTTAGTTTGATTATATTCTTTCAATTTTTGTTGACGAATAATTTCAGTTTTTATTTACCAATTCAATATGTTATTTTAGAAAAGTTGAACTATTTCCTATTCTATTTGGGGTAGTGAGAAATTTATGAAATATGTCAGACCTATTGTTTGTGAATATGTAGAATTGAATTTAGTTATAGGAATCTCTTAGTTTGATATCATATTCTTGCATGTTTTAACCATAGTTGTCAGCATGTTCTTGTTGGATCCTTTATATGATTATCTAAAGAGTTATTACTATGTAATTGTTTTCATGTCATTCATCTATTGATTTCTCTAGTTTTATCGTTGTCATCTTTACAGGTAACTCAAAACATGCCTCCTCCTGCTTTGGCGCCACGCAATGAAACAAGTTATGTTTCTTATCAATCCGAAAGAACATGACAATCAAGATACTTCTCATATGTGATTCTTGTAATCAGCAGTTGAAAGAAGTTCTTTTGTCGTCTCAAAGACTGGTAGTTTAGCCTCTTCTGAAGCTGTGAGAAGCTGTTTTTTGTCGAGACTTGTGGTTTGATTGTGTATGAAGTATGAACACCCTATGAATGGTGATGTAGGATTTTTATTCTTTTGACTGTGTACTGAATAACCATTTTGTACGTTGAAATTGGCTTTGAAAGTAATCGATTATATTGTTTTGTTCAAGTTTGTTTATAATTTGAATTCTTAAAATTGAAAATATAATGCGACCGAAAAATTTAGAAATTCGCGACAGAATTTCCTTCACTGCAGGTTCAACACTTGAAGGACATAATTTATTTGGGAAGAATTTTCTATGTTTTACAACAGATTTTTCCATGGCAAAAGAATTTGTTACAAAATTTCGTATCGAGATTTATGAAGGATTTCCTAATATTTGCGATAGCTTTTTTCATCATAATATTTTTCTTAACAAGATTCAGTTACCAAAATTACGATGGATTTTGTGTTTTTTTCGACGGATATGTTCGTCGCAACAACATAATAACAACGTACATTTGACTTCTTGATTTGCGAAGGAATAACATAAATTAGCGAAGCATTTATCTGTAATTAATACTTTTTTCAACGACGAAAATGTTCCGTCGTAACTTTAACCTTCATAAACGGCGAGGCCTATTACGAAGGAATTTGCAAAGGATTTTTCCCTTCGTAATAGATCATTTACGACGGATTTTCGTTCATTTGCGACGGATATGTCCTTCCTAAAAGCTATGATTTCTTATAGTGCACCTCCCTCATCATCCGGATGACAAGCTCTTTGTCCTTTTCTCGATGCTCTCGGTCTCCACCTGGAGGTTTTGAGCTTCTTTTCCTCTCACTTCTTGTTCTCGGGACCTTTTTCTCGTCATTTCGGACTTGATGAGACTCCTCAAATCTTTCTCTGAGTGTCGGTCTAACTCGTCTTGTCCCTCGGTCCTATCTTGTCCTTCTGTCACCACCCGGTTCCGGTTTACCTGGTGTCAAAGATCTCTGGGTGGAGGAACATTAGGAGGAGGGGCCCTCATCTCTGGGATCGGGTTATTACTCTAGTTACTAGGTCATGCCCCTTTTGGGATAACCTTTGGTTTATCAGATCGATCAGTGCTCTCATTAGAGTGAGATTCTGGGTTTCTATCTGGACCTGGAGTGTGGTTAGCAACTCTGTCGTGACTAGTCCTTGGGCCAGTGGCCCTTTGACCTCCTCCTCCCGACCTTGTACTACCCCGGTCATGGTTGCGTGATAAGGTGGGAGATCGGATTGAGGTTGGTTGGTACTTCGAGTGTGCTCGGTGTTCTTGGTGTTGTGGCTTTTTCGAGTCATCAAATCGAGCCCCAGTGTGCACGTCAAACTGTTTGTGATAGTTTGCAGTTTAATTATAAATCCCCCACATTCTCGATTTTCGGTTAAAGTAATTAGGAATTCGAATTTGATTGTTAATAATTAAACACTCCATATCTCTATGGGATCGACCACTACTAATTCTATCTACATTAATATTTATAAGTTGGAATTAATCTGACGTGCCTACGACAGCACGCATCAATGCCAGAGGGTGATGCCCAAGATTTGTAACTTTTGATATCCATTGCTCTGAATTGAGAACTCGTGTAATAAGGCCCAAGTGAACAAGTCTGCGAAGTTAATTGTTGAAGATTTGAACAAGCAATATGAAAGCAAGGATTGAATGATCCTAGTGTTCTGCAAACAAGATCACGAAGCTGTTTCAAGTCCTGTCTAGGAGAAGAAAAGTTCTTGAGATTGGTTTGTATTGTCGTTTACACACTGTAAAGTGACAGATTGATTGTGAGGCTAAAACAATCACACTTAGCAATATCCCCTTGCTATATTATACTGATTATCAAGGAAAAATTGGAGTAAGGAATATAACCATATTTTAGCTATAACCAGTATAAACATCCTTTGTGTATTATTCGCAACTTTGTAAATCACGCCTAAACGCAAGTGTACATGTCGTTAGCAAGTAATGAGTGAGTATGTGAGTTATCATCCCACGAGGACTTAAATCTAACGATCGAAGTATGAATAGTTTTCCTTGGGTTAAACAATCAAAATGTGATGAGTTGTTACGTGACACTAAGGGTTCTACTAACTAAACTACTAGTCGCTACATCGTTTCTCTAGCCAATCATGAGTCGTGGTTATAGATGGATCCCTAAGGTATAATCTATACACTCTCGAACCCTAAACTACGTCAAAGTAAACGTCGCCTTTAACACCTCTTGGTGCGAGGCCATCGTGTTATGCTGAGCATGAAGTTCGTGGGTTCCTAACGTATCTCGCACGATACGCAAATGATCTCTTGATCTCGCATTCAACGTGTGGGTATATGGTCGAGTTCTCGATACGAAACTATCCTCTCGGAGTCAAATCATATCATGGATCATACAACAAGTGATCAATTTGTCAAAGCATTAAGCATAACCACATACCATAACCACAAAACAATCAAAACTAGATTAACATCATAAAAGTGACATCAATACAATCATCCGACTACATCATAACCCTAACGCAAGATTTAGCTCATGATTCGAGCACTGAGACAATACAACAAACACCTAACGTTCATGAAAATCATCATAATGCAAACGATAATCAAAACAAGTCAAGAACATTAAACCGATCGCGAGACAGAATCCAGATCAATCCAACGAAAACCCTCGACGTCGCTTCGTTCTCGATGAATCGTGGCCTCCATCCCTCAAAGAGATCACCCCAAACCTTCTTTTTTCGTGTATGATGTGGTATAAAGTTCAGTGATTATGATTTGGGGTTAAAAAGCAGTATTTATAGGCATTTAGGGACGTGGAGATCTCGCAGTACGTGTCCGGGCGTGGTTGTACAAAGCGCTCAAGTGTTTTGGTCTTTTAACTGGTTAACTGGTGACAACAATTTCATCATTGTGCCCGGGTGTTGGGTTACAAAGCGCCCGGGCATTTTGGTGTTTTTACTGGTTACTTATCGGGGGTCTATCTTCGCGCTCCAGACTCAATTTACCTCCATTTTTATTGCGTTATAACCGTCTTTTCTTCCTTTATACTCTCCTTACATAAACAAACATAAAAATGTATCAATAACCTCAAGGATGAGCATTTTAATCCAAATACATGTGAAATATACAACAAATGACGCCGAAAATGAAGACAAATACAAGTATGAATCATACATATTTCACCCTAAACAACTCCCCCAAGCTTGAGTTATTGCTTGTCCTCAAGTAATGAAAGATAGACAAAATCAAAAGGGTTCACGCTAATATGCCAAACGCTTACAATCTTAACAATCGGGTGTTACCACTCATTGTATTCTGCAGGCCGATTCATCAACCCCATAAACTCACTTGCATTAACGCATCCTAATTTCATAAGATTGACTCCATAACAAGCACCTCTCACCATCCCGTGATCATGAGGATCATTGAACATATGTTATCGAATCATAATTATGTAAAGATGAGGGGTCAACCCAAATAATACACCAAGCAAGAAGCATTCACATATCAACCACCTTATTACCCGAACCAAGTGTGTAATTGCGATCCAAAATAAGGTCGGGACCAATAAGAATTCAAGTTAGGAAAAAGGAGGTTGGCTATTTAGTTATGTGGAGCTCAGTGTAAAGGGTAGAAACGTAGTATAGGTCATGACATCGACAATTATCTAAAACCCGACCCCATCAAGGCATTGTGCCTTGCATAAAAAACACAACCACACTTAACCAACTATACAACAACCTCAAGTCACCCCTTTATTCGGATTGAAGATTTCTCGAGTGACAATAACTTCGAAATATTGAATGACACCTTTTGTCTTTTTTTTTTGGGAGCCTACACCAAAAAATATGGCACCGCGGCCATGACACATTGTGTGCCGTTTTACATGAGGAATGAAAGAACAAAAGCTCTCCGGCCTTGGCACATTGTGTGACATAATACATCGTTCCAACCAAGCAAACCACCCCATATAATATTTAACCCCCTATCGTCGCCTTGACTCGTACACGAAATATGGTTCAAAGGGTTCTTTTTGTGGAGTTTCATGACATGACAAATCGAAAGCTACTCCAATGACGAGACATGCCCAATCAGCCAATAAATCACGTACAAATAAGACGCCAGGGATAAAAATAAAGGGAATTAGCGTTAGGTAGAGGAGGTCTAGGGTTTATGGCAACACAACAACGGGATATATGTTCAACAATTGCATACCTCTCCACCTTAGCACCAACCAGGTACCTAATAACTCCAAGCTTGATATGTGATAAGGGTCTAGTCCTATTGTCTCTTCACTCTCCCGTGTTTAGTCCCCACAAATTGTGTGTTTGTTACGAGTATAATCAAGTGAGACGTTGGATGGAGACCCGCCAGAAGTTCGATGGGAGTTTCAACTTAGGCCGTCTTAAGTTCTAAGACAACACCCTTTTGTCGTCTTGTTCAAGCGTTTAAACACATTCTCATGCTCCCTATGGTTTGTCAAATTTTCTAGTGCAAGCAAGACAAGTGCTAACTCAAACCTACTCGATCCTTGTCCACACATCTACCAATAGAACTTCACATCAATCACGATGCATAACCTAATCCTAAACGTGACACCACATTAATCTAACTCTAACTCCCTCCCCCAAGCTTAATTTGAGCATACTCCAAATGCGATAAAAAGAAATTCAAGGAAAAGAGAGTTGGAGTGAGCTCGTCTCAATGTGATCAATTACGGTGCAATTTCGAAGGACCCTCATCCTCGTTATGCGCTCCTTTGCCTACCCTTGCCCAAGTTTGATGACCGTTTTCTCAACAACTCGCTACGAATTACTGTTTTCTTGTCTCGAGGCACGTCTCGACTCTCGTCATGAGCTCCTTTATTTGATTTGCTTCCTACAAAACGAAACGACATAAAACACATAAGAAACGCTACATACTAACTAACCATATCGGAAATGACTTATTGAAGGCAAGAAAACTTTCTCGTGGGTTGCCTCCTACGCAGCGCTTAGTTTAACGTCTTTTGACGTCTTGAAATTCTCAAACCTGCTTTGCATTCTCTCGATGGATACATGACGTAGGCACCCAAACCCTAATCATTCCTTGTTGGGCCGGTTCGTTATGATTTTCGAGAAACCGCTTCTCAATATCCATGCTTTACTTGATCCATAAGAGTTTCCCGGTGTTTCTTCGTACCTGCAATGAGGAGAATGATCAAATACATCATGATAACTCT
Source organism: Drosera spatulata (assembly GCA_035668315.1). Taxonomy (NCBI): domain Eukaryota; kingdom Viridiplantae; phylum Streptophyta; class Magnoliopsida; order Caryophyllales; family Droseraceae; genus Drosera; species Drosera spatulata. Next base: position 11,118 of record JAOVYX010021512.1, read on the forward strand.
TAGCACGACAACGATTAGTATTTGAATATCTCTTTCTTTTCTTTAGGCGATGAGTGTTCGCTCGACAAGATTATGTCACCTTTTGGGAATCTAATGGCCTAATAATTTTATTCGGTGCAATCTTTCCCCTTAGGTCATGGACCTCTTTCTCTAAATCATTGTTTTTCAACACAAGGTTCCCATTCTCAAATTTCAAGCATGAATTCGAAGATTCCAACTACTCGATGTTTTTCAATAATGTCTCAATGATGTTGCTCCCTTACTACAACCTCAAGGGACACGTCAAGATTATTGTACTTAGCATTGACGAAAAGAGAGATAGGAGAGGTCGAAGTCATACCTTTGAGACAAGCGTCAAGCTCATCTAAAGAACGTGTTACCTCGTTTTGAAGCTTTGGATCTAGTATTTTCTCCATTGAGTTGTCTTCAAATATCGTAATCTAGTAGCACGAGTCATGAGTGTTCAAGACATTTGAGGCTTGAATACCTTGAAAATAGCTTCCTGTCTATCAACCCGGAGTTTCAAATCTCCACTTTTGACATTGATCAATGCCCCTCCGGTTGTTAGGAATGGCCTCCCCAAGATAATCGGCACATTGTCATCTTCTTCCATGTCCAAGATCACAAAATCAGCGGGAAAGAAGCACCGATCAACCTTTACGAGCATGTCCTCAAGCACTCCTCTCGGATGAGTGAGGGAACGGTCCGTCATTTATGGAGTCATGTAAGTGGGTTTTAGATCCTCAATTCTAAGCTTCCTACAAAAAGACTAGGAATCAAGTTAATAGAGGCACCCAAATCACACAAGGCCTTATCTACTCTAAACTTCCCAATGGTGCACGGGATTATGAAACTCCCGGGGTCCTTGAGCTTTTGAGGTACTCCTTGTTGAGCTTAACATTCTTAATCTCCTTAAGTTTCCGTTTCTTTGACAAGATTTCCTTCATGAACTTTGCATACGAAGGTATTTGCGCTAAGTCATCCACGAATGGAATGTTGATGTGTAACCTTTGAAAGACTTCCAAGAACTTCTCAAATTACTTGTCTTGCTTGTGTTTGGCGAACCGTTGAGGAAATGAAATCTTGGGTACATAAGAAGAGGGATTGTCCAAAAAAAGTTTAGATGTAACCTTGGCCTTCTCCTTAGGGGGAGAAGTCTCTTCATTGGTGTGCTCCGTTGGTAGATCATGGATAGAATCATTCACCTTGGTAGTGTCAGGTTCCTTTTTATTTTAAGGCTCATCATCCTTTGGTCATTTCGGATCCTTCAAATTCATTCCTTTCCTTGTAGAGATCGCCTTGAAATATTCAATGGGATTCTTTTCCGTGGTGCTCGGAAGTTGTCCTTGTGAACGGTTGATTAGGAGTGTTGCTATTTGGCCTACTTGTGTCTCTAAGTTCTTCAAGGCAGCCCCATGATTCATCAAGATGGTCTCATGGCGTTGGAATTTCTCGTCCGTCTTAGCCATATATTTAGCCAGGATGTCTTCAAGATCGAGCTTTGGAGGTTGAAGATGATTCGGATTGAAACCCGAAGGAGTGAGAGTGGCTTGGTTGTTCTTCCATGAGAAACTCGGATGATTCCTAGCATTGTCCGGGTTGTAATAATTGTTGTTGCCTTGAGGAGGTCGTATGAATCCTTGCCCATACGCCACTTGCTCCATGGGTTGAGCTTGCACCATGTGAGCATGCAAGTGACATTCGTTGCTTCCATGGGGGCCTCCAAACATATCACAAAGAGTAAAAGAAGGTGCTTGTATTGCATTCACTTGGGCATTTGAGGAACTCATCGATAGGGCACTCACTTGCTTCGTGAGAGCATCGAGTTGCTTCATGATTGAGGTTGCGGTGTCAAGTTCTAGCATACCCGACGCCTTCTTGTGGACTTGCCTTTGACCCGGCCATTGATCGGAGTTATCCGTCATGGAATCAAGTAGATCGTAAGCCGTTCGGTAGTCAAGATTTATAAACGATCCCTTAGCCACCATATCAAGGGAAACCCGTAGCTCATGGTGGAGTACCTTAAAGAAACTCTCCATTTGCATCCAATCGGGAAACCCGTGATGCGGAAACTTCTTGAACAACTCCTTGAACCATTCTCATGCCTCATGTAGAGTCTCCATGCCGTATTGGGCAAAGGATGTGATATCGGTTCGGAGCTTGGCGGACTTGGCCGGAGGGAAGAAATTTGTTAGAAACTTTTGTGCAATGTCGGTCCAAGTGCGAATAGAAGCTAGTGGAAGGTTGAAGAGCCACTCCGACGCCTTCCCTTTTAAAGAGAAAGGAAAGAGAAAGAGTCAGATCGCCTCCTCTGTCACGTCTTACTTTGATAGTGTTAGCTCTCATTAGGAACTTGGCTAAGTGATTGTTGGGACATTCACTTAGAAGTCTACTAAATGGCTCGCCTTGGATCATGTTGATGAGAGAAGGCTTGACTCGAAGTTCCATGAATGACTGTTTGGAGTTGCGATGGCGTTGTATTCATTGAACACCTTTGATATTGCTTACTCCTTTACAGTCGGCATAGCGGGCGGTGGTTGACTTACTCCCGCAAGTGCCGCTTGGACTACGATGATGTTGTATTCATTGAGCATCTTTGGCATTGCTTGCTCCTTCATAGCCAGCATAGCAGACGGTGGTAGATTTACTCCCGCAAGAGCTGCTTGGACAGAGGCTTGGATTTTCGCCTGAATTTGAGCTCGCAGATGTACTGGTTGGTTTGAAAGATGAGGAGCATTGTGTTGTGCCCTACCCTCAAGAGTTGGTTTCGGTCATCCAGCGGATCAATCGAAGATGACGTTGCACGAGAAGTTGCTTTTTGTTGCTTTCGGTGCCGTCTAAAAGTCTGTTCGATCCCGGGGTCGAAAGGTTGTAATGGACCATCAGGCAAACGTTGTATGCACGAAAGGACAATAACACACACAAACTCAATAGATTGCAAAAGATAGAGATAAGATAGAAAAAACAAGAAAAGAAAAATGTTTAATCGCAAAGAAACTATTGACTCTGATGGTAGAGACTAAGTCCCCGGTAATGACACCAAAAACTTATTCGCGACTTTGTATATCACACTTAAACGCAAGTGTACGTGTCGTTAGCATAATAAATGAGTATTTGAGTTATCATCCCACGAGAACTTAAATCTAACGATAGAAGTATAAATAGTGTTCCTTGGGTTAAACAATCAAAACATGATGAGTTGTTACGTGACACTATGGGTTTTACTAACTAAACTAAGCTAATCAAAATCAAACGCGCAAAAATATCAAAGATCGGGGTTCTCGATATGTGAAAAGGTAGGGTTACGACTTCGTCTTCCAATTGTCTCTAGTCACTACATCGTTTCACTAGCCAATCATGAGTCGTGGCTATAGATGGGTCCGAAAGGTGTAATCTACACTCTCTCGAGCCCTAAACTATGTCAAAGTAAACGCCGTCTTTAACACCTCTCAGTGAGAAGCCGTCACGTTATGATGAGAATGAAGTTTGTGGGTTCCTAACATATCTCACATGTCACACAAGCGATCTCGCGTTCAATGTGTGGGTATGTGGTCGAGTTCTCGATATGAAACTATCCTCTCGGAGTCAAATTATATCATGGATCATACAACAAGTGATCAATTTATCGAAGCATTAAGCATAACCACATACCATAACCACAATTAGTCAAAACTAGATTAACATCATAAAAGTGGCATCAATACAATCATCCGACTCATCACAACCCTAACGCATGGTTGAGCTCATGATTCGAGCACTAAGACAATAAAACAAATACCTAACATGCATGAAAATCAACATAGTGCAAACGGTAATCAAAACAAGTCAAGAATGTTAAACCGATCGCGAGACGGAATCCGAATCAATCCAATGAAAACCCTCGACGTCGCTTCATTTCCGATGAATCGTGGCCTCCATCCCTCAAAGAGATCACCCAAAACCCTCATGTTTCGTGTATGATATGGTATAAAGTTGACTGATTATGATTTGGGGTTAAAAAACAGTATTTATAGACATTTAGGGACGTGGAGATCTCGCAGTACGCGTCCAGACGTGGTTGTATAAAGCGCTCGAGTGTTTTGGTATTTTAACTTATTAACTGGTGATGGTAATTTCATCATTGCGCCCGGACGTAGTATCACAAAGCGTCGGACGTTTTGGTGTTTTTACTGGTTACTTATCGGGGGTCTATCTTCGCGCTTCGGACTCCGTTTACCTCCGTTTTTGTTGCTTTACGACCGTTTTTTCTTTCTTTACGCTCTCCTAACATAAACAAACATAAAAATATATCAATAAACTCAAGGAAAAGCATTTTAATCCAAATACTTGTGAAATATGCAACAAACGATGCCGAAAATGAAGACAAACATAAGTATCAATCATACATATTTCAGCACTTTTAACCCTATTGCTAATCAACTTTGACATAGTACAAAACTAAAAGAAATCAACATTACTATAGTAAAGTTCTGTATTATTGTAATAATCTTATAATAACCACACTATCAAATTAATCTAGATTAGTTTGAAAGTAATACGAAAAAAAGACTATTTACCCCCC
>JAOVYX010021513.1:0-15677 GCA_035668315.1 Drosera spatulata
TGATTCTCATTTTTTAAAAGTTAGCGACGGACTCCGTCGCTAAATGTGATTCTCATTTTTTAAAAGTTAGCGATGGACTCCGTCGCTAAGTTAATAAATTTTGCGACGGAAATTCCATCGCTAAGTTTGCAAGTATGGGAAACAAAAATTAACGACGAAAAAAGTCTATCCGTCGTTAATTTTTGGTTTAGCGACGGAATTTTGGCTTTTTGCGACGGAAAATTTCCGTCGCAAAATAGCCCTTTTTTGTAGTGGAAGTTGTTTGGTTCAGTACTTTTGGTGTTCTTTTTGTAAAGGTACAATGCCTTTAAGGTATGGATGTATTAATCGCTTATCTTGACTCGTATTATATTCCTATCCTTGCACCTTAACTCCATAAACCAAATAGTCAACCTCCTTTTCTTCTACTTTGTTATTTTCTTTGGTCCTGCCCTAATATTGAAGTGAGATGCGATGTACACTTGGTTCGGATAAGAAGGTGGCTAGTATGCCAATGCTTACAGTTGGTTGTCTTATTCGTGTTGAAGTTTTATCTTTGCATGTGTTATGAGATTGTTGATATGATCCTCACGATCATTGTGGGTTGAAAAGTGATGCCTTATTAATAGATCGTCTCTAGAGATAAAAGGATAATTACATGTAGTGTAGTGAGAAGAGAATATTGAATGGCTTGCAGAAATATGAGATGTGACACTTGTTTATTTAATTATTTCGAGTTTCTCATTTCTCATTGTTCTTGTTTTTTCTTGTGTGTTTTTTTTTTCCTTCTTAGGGACAAGCAAATGTTTGGTTTGGGGGAATTTGATATGTGTGCAAACATACATCATTTTCTTAGTTTTACTTACGTGTTTGTGTCTGTTTTAGTTTTAGTTCGAGACATTTTAGTTCCTTTTACCATTTAGACCGTTGATACTACTATACTTCCTGTTTATCTTAAAGGAATAAAGAGTTTGGAGTGTTTCTGATCATGAGTTGCTTGGAAGGAGAATTGAAGCTGATTTTCTGTAGTTCTGGTTGATCGTGAATGAGTTGAGACGTGCTTACCATTCATTGGAGTTTTAAAATTGAAGATTGCATGTTTATGACTAAGCACGGGCCATGCTTGTTAAGCACAGGCCGTGCAACATGAGTTCGTTATGTTTCCTGAGCACGGGCAGAGGAGAATCAAGCATAGGCCGTGTGCCATCGGCACGGGCTATGCCACACACGCATGGGCCATGCGCCCTATAAAAACTACCCAGTCTAATCTTGCTAATTTGTTTGGATTTCGCTTGTTTTACATTTTCTATATATACCCACTCGCAAAGATCAAAAAAAGAACATCTTTTATCAGGGTTTTCCCATCAGAGAGGAGGCCGGGACTATGACAAATTGGCCTTCTCTTGACGTCTTTGACGAGAGGTTGATCTCAGATGGTTCATATCTACGCTTTCTTGGATCATCATCATAGCGGAGTTGTAATCGGCTATTTGTAAACCAATTATATTTGGTTGTTGGGTTTAAACTCTATCTCTAGTTGTGTTACCATGACTTCTTTCGAGTGTCTGTTGAATTTGTCATTTTCATTCATGACCATGGTAGCGAAACACTTTAGTATGATGTAGTAGTTGGATCTTTTTAATGGATTTTTATGAGACGTGATTTCTGTATTTATTAATTTCATGTTCAAGACTTGTGGTATCATATTCATGTGTTGGCCTATTCTCAATTGTCTATTCTATGTATTATGATTGATCATCTTAGTATATAGGAGAAGCATGTATGCAGTCAAGCCATTCTTTTTTTTGTTGATGTTTGTATCAAGTTTATAGGTAAATGACATTCTCTTTTGATTAATCTATAATCATATGAATATGAGCATGATATGACGCTAATCTGTACTAGGTCAATATTATGAGGTGTTAGATAAATATTCATAATACGACATGTTTAGTCTATGTTACATTCTCATTTGGATATAGAGTAATTATGTTAGTTTGATTATGGCCTACTTTATGGCAACCAATAGCTTTATCGGTAACTCTTTTTTTGTCGAGCTTTATTATAAACACCTATCATAAATGAACATAAGATGAAAATATTAGTCGATGATTAAATGCATGAAGAGTGAAAAATACAATTGCCATATATTTTATCAATTCTGATAAGAACACTGAAACAAAAATCAAAATTCTTTAGTTAAATTATCTTTATTTTTATTATAATTGTGTTGAATGAAGTACTACAAATATTTCAATTTGTGGCACCTTGCAACGGGTTCTATCATATAGACAAAGCTTTATTTTGCCTACGAATAGCATCGATTTGTTAGAAAATAGCAATATCGGTTCAGTAGAAATCATGTTATAATATACCTCTGTGGTAAATCAATGGATAAAATAATACCACCTATATTATTTCTTGTGTTGGGATTTGTGCATCACGTATTGTGAAGATAGACAGAAAATAGCATTGACAATTTTCATTGTCAAATTTGACACAATATTTGACAAAAGACAAAATTTGACGTAAATAAACTTGCCCATTAGAGTGTAATTTTGTGGAACCATTAGTATAATATAACTATACCAACTCATATAGCAATTGCTGTTGAAGTTGTCATTGAAGTGCTTGGGTCATTAGAGATCTGATACGTGAGGAAAAGAGATGGATGACAGAAGATAGCGTAGAAAAGGTACAAAGTGCCCGGCATAGGTCTGTCTCATACCAGGGTGCGAGTTGTTCTGGCCAATAACGAACCATGAAAAACTGTATTGCGGGCTCGTTGACAGGGAGATGTTTTTTTTATTGGTGCAAGATCAGTTCAAGAATTTATTCGGGATTTGTTTATATCTCCTTATTTATGAGCCTATAAATAATCATGTATCAGATTTATTGAGACTTATCTCTAGAAGGGTTGTCAAAGAGGTTATGAGAGTTTTTTCCTAGGATTTGATCGAAACACAAAGTGAGATTGAGTAAGGTGAGAGAGACTTATCGTTATAATCGTGTGATTCGATTAGTGGATTATTTATTGTGGGATGTTTTCTCCCGACGATCGGGTTTTCCCCACGTTGAAATCTCGTGTGTTGTCGTTTCGGTTTTTTAATGCCCCGACTTCCACGTCTTGATGACGCATGGGCGTTATCCCGTAATCCGTGACATGGACAAATAACCCGGACGGGTTTAGAGGTATAGAAGACAAATAAACCAATTAAGTAGTTATATTGCATAACTATGTCAGTGGCATTTAGTTCGCAGAATTTCAGTCTATTTTCAGTAATCAAAATATTACAAGTCACATTACATGTTATTCCGATAAGATTCAAGTAAGTTTTCAGTAAGATTCCAGTAAGCTTCCAGTAAGTTTCCAGTAAGTTTTCTGTATGATTCCTGTAAGATTCCAGCAAGTCAAAATGCTACCAGTTTAGTTACATGTTAACCAAAATAGTCCTAAACTTCCAATAGAAGGCATGATAAGCTATATGCATGCAATCCTCACTCTACTGGACACTGCCATCAATCTGTTGATTTTCTGCGAACGGAATACATAACCCGTGAGTATAAAACTCAGTAACATAGAGTATATGAATTTCATTTGCAGGGCACTCCCCCGACTATGACAAATCGACGAGTTCCAGTAAAACGCTTTCGTACTTTATAAAAATATAAATGTCATATCAAACAAGTGTTATCGTTTATACGTCTTCACACCTTTTATCTCTTTTTCTTTTTATTATCACGAGTTCATGACTTGACTCGAAAGATAAATCCAAAGACATTACAGACTCAGAGTACAGAGACAGTACATTAGTCGTCAGTCGGGCTAAGCCATAAATCATATTTCGATTCGATTCAATTCGAACCTGTATATTTCATGCGTTGTAGTCGCATCTCGTGCGCTTTCAATGAGGCACTGGAGGCCAGCATTGAGATGAGAATGCCTACTTGTAGAGAATAACCAGTGGCCCTACCACGACGGAGTCAAACCCGCTACATGCATGCGAAGAGGATGAGGGAAGCCCATCGCTCCCTAGCTAGTTCCTTGCTCGTGACGATGACTCAAAGAATAATGCTTTCGTAGGCACCAAGGCTATTCAAGGAAACAACGAATGATCCTAATGGACCTAAGACGGGACACTAAGCTTGACCTTCTTCATGATAATTCCAAATGATGCAAAAATGGTCACACGAGACCCAGGACGGGATGTCATGCAACCTTCATAATATTTTCAAGGGCTCAACGGATCCAATGGATCCAAGAAGGGACGCACAATGCTTGACCTTCAAACCCCAAGGACACATATATATTATTTTATTCGTTTTTTTGTTAGTTCACATCTCCAAGATAATGAAACTAAGCCCAACGTCCTCGTGTCCTTTTTATTTAAACATTTAGGGGTCGTTTTCGTTTATTTTTCGAGAGGATGTATATGTTATAGTGGTGTGTATTCTAACCCATTTCAACCCTAGTACCTCACATCACATATCAAATACGTAAAATTATTATCACCGATCTCGATCCTAATATCAAGCCTTGTTATTATAATCCGATCCCCCCATGGTATATTTAGTACCCTTTTAGTACATAAACCCCGTGATTAAGTATAATTCATAGTATTACCACACTAAGCATACGTATATGTAACGAAAGGCATCCATAGCATTTTGGGATCATGATTAGCATTAAAATAGAGTTTCATAACCTAATGCATGCAACCATGCATATGTTGTCAACTCTAGTTCCGTATAATTTATGGTATCGCCACACCAAGCATACGTATATGTAACGAAATGCACCCATGGTATTTTGGGATCATGATTAGCATTAAAATAGTGTCTTATAACCTAATGCATGCACCCATACATATATTATCAAAACCCTAGTTCTGCTAATGCCTTAACACATCATCCAAGCAAACAAGCATATCATCGCCCTCCTGACGGTACCCTACTCATCATAATCACAACACATTATATTGATAAAATATTAAGCGCGAGACGGATCGAGAGGGGTTAGGTTATCTTTGAAACGTGTATAATCCTAATTTTTCTTAGAGCTCAAGAAACCCTTGACACCCAATGTTACCCAAGACACTCCCCTTTGCCCTACCACCCTCTTCTGCTGTTGGTTGTCGGAGTTTCGTCGGAAAGTGATTGAAAACTCTCAATGAAGCGTTTCAAGCGTTGATCACGTACAACCCTTGAGACGCTAGACACCCAACGCCACCAAGACACCTTGTCCCGTTGGTTGCTTTCAATGAGCCATCCCGACGTCCCTTGGTGGCCGGCACATGGTGGTTCACCTTGTTTTGTACAACAACCAAGGAAAGCCACGCAAGGAGGGCTACGGCTGCTTTGCTGTTGTTGGTGGCTCTCCAGTGAGCAAGGGAAGACGGCGACGTCATAGTGGGTGAGCTCAAGCAAGGCGGCGCAGTGGTGGTGCGATGGTCGGTTTTGGTTATCGCGTGGGAAGAAGATATGGGAGCTGCACGGGGCTGCTGGTCGTCATCACTGGTGTGGGTGAGAACGATGCGGTGGCTCATGGTGGTGCGATGGCGTGGAGGTTGGAGGTGCGGTGGCGTGGAGGTGTAGACGAAGAGAGGTTTGTGCGCGTGGTTGTTGCTCCTGGTTCGTGATGTTGAAGATGATGATGGTGCGGTGGTCGTGGCGTTTTGTGGCCGGGGTCGTGGTGGTGTGTCGCGGTGAGGAGAGGGGGAGAGGTGCGATGATGGTATGATGAAGGTGAAGGTGATGGTGGTTGTTGTGCTGGTGAGGTATGGCGATGGAGAGGGAGTAATAAGAGGATGATGATGATGGTGAGCTGAAGAGAAAATGGCTTGCGTTTGGTCTCAGCCGAGGGAAGAAGAAGAAAGTATTTGGTTTGGTTCTACAAAGGGAGTAGAGAACAATGGGAGAGAGCTGAGGGAGTAAATAGAAAAGATGGAGAGGGTGACGTGAGTGCAATGATAAAAAGGACACATTATGACACAGGTAAATGTCTACTGAGCAGTACAATGATAAAAGAAAAGGGTGCGGGAAATGTCAAGGACTAACAGATGTTCTGTCAGAGGCCGAATTGCCCCTCTCTAAATTTTCATCAAATTATTGTTTATCTAATTTTATAATATTAATTTTTTGATAATTAATCCGTATCGATTTAATTATCCCAAATATATCAATATTGTTTCTCATTTAATAATCCAAAATTTTTGGAATTAAAATGGTTAACTTTAACGCGCAACATCTTTAACGTTATAACGTCATAATGTTACTCGTTCATTATATTTATTCTCGTATTCATAATATACATACTTTTCGTATATTTTAAATAACTAAAATTATATACATACTTAATATTTAAATAATAAAGTTTTCGGGGTATTATATCATCTCGAACTTTTAAGAAGTTTTGTTGTCGAAAATAAATTCAAATTGAGGTATGTGAGAAAGACTTACTGAAAAATAGATACGGATAATGTTTTCGCATCTTTTTCTCCTCCATAATGACCTATGAGGTCAAATGTTTCTCCTCAAACACTTATACGACATGTGCCTCACCTTTGTTTTAGACTTCTAATAATTTGTCATTTTCGTTCGAGTTTGGATTTACTTGATTTGTTTTAGACTTCTAATATTTCGTAGTCATCTTCTGAAATGATCCAAGTTTTACCTCCATTATGACATCAAAGTCATCCCACTATATGGGTGACCTAAACCTTTGCCTGTAAAGGCTTGAAATGATACAGAGCGGGTGTTCTAATAAAAACCGTTCCTCTAAGTGAAATCTATTATAAATACCGATCCCATAATCCTTGAAGTTTTAAAACAAATGATCGACATTGGTTTTCAGCATCGGGACAATCTAGTTTGTTTGTCCATATAGAAAACAGTACTAATGTTTATATATATATTTTAGTAGAAAATACGCCGACAAAGTCAGATTGGGCTCGTTCCTTTTATTGTTGTCCGAAACAAACAACAATATCCATTAGAATAGGTTCCTAACTTTCCATAGGATTTCCAGAAGTTGTAATAAACCTCTTGATTATTGATGCTCGATCCTTATTGGAATGAAGCATATTTTGTCTCAAATTCTATGACTTCTCTTATTATGTTTCTCTTTATGAGCAGAACACTCAAAACTATAGCAGAACGCATCTAATTATTCATTATCAAAGTATCCAAATCACAGTTTCATAAATCTTATTTCCATGAGTGGTTGGAATAACAACCAACAATGTTTCAGTTGACAACATGTAATGTAAATGGTTCTTATCTAATTGCCATTTTATATCCCAAACTATCCATGAACATCAAGGTGCAAACATTCCTTAATCAAAACATAGGTTATCTTTAAGTTTACAGTAAAACTCATTTCAACTAAAAGGAAGAACTCTTCTCTGATTTTATTTTGAGATAAAAATTTATTAGTTACTCATAGCATTATCTTAAAATCACATCTCTATCTATCACAGTACAAGATCAGATATATAGGATCTAAAACCAGTATAACTGGTATCATGATATATTGTGTCAGAAAGTCTAATTTCTCAGGCTTTGCAACGATGAGTAAGCGGATGCATTGTACTGTGACACAACTATTATACACAGGAGAGTAAGCGGATGCATTGTTGCTGTGGTTGTTTTTTTTTTTTTTTCTTAATTGAGAAGATGAGAAAATTTTGAACCACAAAAGAGTTGATGGAGTTTCATTACCTATTTATACTAGATAGAATAATAATAGAGATAAAATCTAAACAAAAATCTATGCTTTCAAGTCTTATTAAAAGCATTAGGCTACGAAGTGATATATTTATCATGCGTGGATTGCTTTTACTAATGAAGACAAATAAAATCTAGATTCAATATCTCAATCTTAAATGTGACACGAATCTCCAAGAAGTGTTAACTCATATCTTAAATAGAAATAATTATTGAATAAACATCAATTTACATACATGGTCTCACACTCATAGTTTTTGTCAATCATATTTTTTCTCTCTCTAAATCGATAAGGATAAGTTTATAACCTCATGCATGGTAAACTAAATAACCTTTGTGACAACTCAACATAATAAACCTTTACCTAACCTTAAGATCCAAGCTTATGAACATACCACATCCGTGATATTTTCTTAGTTTCAAACCCTAAATATTTATGGCTCTTACTCTATAGAGCTTGAGCAATGCTCAGTATGGTCAGTATTAGATCAATATCATGTTTCACCCAAGATTAGAAGAATAACTCATTACATTTCATTTCTTTTATAAGCAGTTCATACGATCAAATCAAATTAGCTTCTTGTATTTCAACAATCACAAGTTAACATTAGGAGTTAACATTTTATAACCACTATTTCTTGAATAGGTAAACTAATTTGTTATATATGTCCTATCTCACATTCCTTGTAAATCATTTCAAGATTTACATATCATCAGCACTCAGTTTGAGAAGAAAATAAATTGTTGAATAGCAAATTTTATAGCACTCTTGAATTGCAATCTATCCTTAACTTTTATGTGTACGAGTAAGGCTGATTTCTTACTGGATCATTCTATGCAACGTCATATTTTCTCAATTAGGCGTTATGAGACATATCAGAATCTTACTCATATAAACTCATAATGGGAAAAATCATTCCCATAACAATCATCATCATTTCTCTTTTTATTCGATAATTATTCGTTCACACTCGTAATCTACTAATATCAAGTAGAGTATATTTTATATTGCTCAGTAAACAACAATAAATAGCCTTTCAAACTTCACCATCAATTAGCACGTTTGTTGGATCACCATTCAATAGCTTCGACGCAATAGAAGCTTAGACTACCAAGTTTTTGTCACTTCTTTGTTGTTGAATTTTCATTATAATTTGATTTGAATTTTTTTTGTGTTTATTTATTCTCTCTTTCAGAGTTACTAAACATCGTTACGATTAGTAACTAATGGTCAAACACATAATCTGGGAACCATTTGTACCACTTTTCGTTTATAATATAGTTTGAAGATGCTCCTTGTGATCTTGTTGCATCTAAGAGTACACCAAGATGTCATCAATGTATATTACGATGAATAGGTCGATAAACCCAAGCGGCATCTTGTTGATGAATCCGATTCATCATATCCATGAAGGCTGCTGGGCGTTGCTAAACCCAAACGGCATCACAAAAAATTCGTAATGCCCGAAACTAACACGAAAGGTAGTCTTTGACATATGATCGGGTTGGATACGAAGTTGGTGATATCCAGAACAAAGATCTATCTTCGAGTACACTGATGTCCCCTGCTGTTGGTCAAAGAGATCGTTGATCCTTGACAGAGGATATCGATTCTTAATGATAAGTTTGTTCAGCTCACGATAATCGATGCAGAATCTCATACTTCCATCCTTTTTCTTTACCAAAGGACCGGTGCGTCTCATGGAGACACACTAGAACAAATGTACCTTTTCTGAAGAAGCTCTTCCAGTTGGTTTTTTAATTCTTTCAACTCAACAGGTGCCATTCGGTATGGGGCCTTACATAGAGGCATTGGCATACCAAGAATTTCCTCGAGAAGCATTTTGGGATAACATTGGATCACTGTTATTTCTCATAGATTCACTTTTGTGTCAATAGAGATTTTTAAACTGCATAGCTTATCATTGACACGTCTTTCTTATAGTTTTGGGTAGCTTAGACTAACACAAGCTGTAGGTCGGATCTTGATCCTTTTCCATGAAATATAAACTTTCCACCCAAAGCACTCTTTAGCTATTTCAACTTTCATTCGTAGTCTATTACTGCTCAATGCCTTTCTGGTCATTTCAACTCCATGATGATATTACAATCATGGAGATCAATTATCATAAGGTCGAAAGGGTATTTCACACCTCTCATGGCAACAGTAGCCGAGGGATAGAGTGTTTCCACACAACAACGTCCCTACTAAAAAGTTCGATATGAATATTTATTGTTGCTTTCGCTTATATAGGTAGTCACTATTATACTCTTCTCTGAGTATGACTTATCCATAAAGCAGTAGGTGATACCGAAATTGAATAGGGAATAAATAGTAGTTGAATAGGATTGGACGTTACCTCCAAGCTCAGCATCATTAAGAATAAGCTGGCAAAAACCTATTATCTCGATTCTCAAAAAACTTAATAATAATGATTTGTTAACCATAACCTATACAAACAAAAGTTGGTATACAGGGACTCGAGGTTTCATATTATCTCCAAACACTAACAATGCACATTCACATGTCACATTGTTGTCTTTGAAAGCTCAGGTCACCAATATACTCTTACGGAGTTAAACAAGATTTGTTACTTTCAAATGACCTTGTACCGAGTTGCTTTCCTTCATATAAAGCACAATTACGCCAGTTATTGAGCAAAGCTTTAGTCAACTGTCTTATAATTCAAAAATCCTAATTACTTGCAACCATTTTGAGTCCATAAACTCAGGCTCTTTCACTTAAGTCAGTAATCATTTAAATGTTTACGGTTCAGGAAGATATAATAATCTATGTGTCTCTTAGCTTTAATCAAAGTTTAAACTCTAATCAACTTACACTAAAAAATAAATAGGTATTTTCGACCAAAAAAATCGATTGCTAAACAGTGATTTTGATCGCTAAATGTTGTGTGCGATCGATTTTTGGTCGCTAAAGACGGTCGCTAAATTGCTGGTCTCTAAATATATTAGCGATCTAAACAGTCGCAACCGAAAATGAAACGATAGCAAAACTAATTAGCGACTGAAACGGTCGCTAAACCTTATTCGTGGAATGAATTTTTCAGTAAACTTAGCGACCGTTTCAGTCACCAGTTAGTGACCAATTCGATCGTAAAATTCCTTATTTCAGATACCTAAAACGTGGTTTGTTGCATTTCCATATGCGACACCAAATTTCATCCAAACTACATCTAAACCACTCGAAATCCATCTATCCAACCTCTCACATTCACAATTCAACACCAACACATCAAATTACACAACACCACCACATCAAATTACCAAAACAAACATGGAGAAAGCACAAAATGATATCAATTACTCGTTATAACACAAAAATTGTTTATCAAACAAAAAACGGTCAGAAAAGTGCATAAACTACATAAATCATACACATCTACATAGGCCTAAAAACCTTGGACCTGCTCTAGAGTATATGGAGGTGGGGGTGGATCAGGATAATCATCCGGAGGGTGATCAAAAGCTCTTCTCCCGCACTGGAATATCACTTGGGCCATACTCTCCATCTCGGCCTTCAGAGCTGCCACCTGCTCTTTCAACGAAAGAATCTTGGAGCGACCGATGGATGCTGGTACTCTACTGGCCGAGGATCGCACCTCCCTGGGATAATACAATGAGGAGGCCGATTTGAGACTATTGACATACCCCTTCTTGCATCCGGCTACATTGAGGTACGCTTGGCTGGTGAAGGTGCGCTCCTACTCCGGATTGAGCTAAGTCCATGGCTCCTACGTAGCTAAAAACTCATCCACCACCATAGCGCGACCAGCTCTATACTCCGCCTATGTATATTACATCAACAAAAAAGGAAAAGAATTAACAAAAAACTTATATATATATATATATATATATATTGAAATAAAAAAGATTAAAAGATCATGAAGGTGCACTCCTCAAAGAGAGATTAAAAGATCATGAAGAGGTGAAATTTCTTGAATTACCTGCAAATCATGACAAGATTCAACCTTATGTGGAAAAGCCTCCTAATCTTGAGTTGAAACCCTTACCACCTCAATTAAAATATGCCTACTTGGGGGATGGAAAAACTTTACCCATCATTATTTCAAGCCAATTGACAAAATCCCAAGAGGAAGTTTTGATCAATATTTTAAAAAGACACAAGACAACAATTGGTTGGACAGTTATTGATATTAAAGAAATTTGTCCCTCCACTTGTATACACCAAAGTTTATTTGAAGACAATTCAAAACCATTTTGTGAGCCTCAAAGACGACTAAATCCACCTATGGTGGAGGTTGTAAAAAATGAGATTTTAAAATTACTCGATGCTGTAGTGATTTATCCAATTACTGACTCTCAATGGGTTAGTCCAATTCATGTTGTGTCTAAGAAGACAGGACTTACTGTCGTAGAAAAAGATAATGGTGAAATGATCGCCACAAGAATTCAAAATAGCTGGAAAGTATGCATTGATTATTGTAAATTAAATTCAGCCACTAGAAAGAATTATTTTCCATTACCTTTCATGGTTAAAATCTTGAGAGATTAGCTGGAAGGTCATTATTGTTTTCTGGATGGTTATTTCGGATATAACCAAGTAGTAATTGCTCCTGAAGACCAAGAAAAGACAACTTTCACATGTCCCTTTGGTACTTCAGCCTATAGGCGTATGCCTTTTGGCCTATCCAATGCACCGGCTACGTTCTAAAGGTGTATGATGTCAATTTTCTCTGATTATTTTTCTCATATTATTGAAGTCTTTATGGATGATTTATTGTTTATGGCAATTCATTTGATGAATGCCTGAAAGAACTTGAAATGGTGTTAAAAAGGTGTATTGAGACAAATATGGTACTTAATTATGAAAAATGCCATTTTATGATAGAAAAAAAATTATGTTGGGATATGTCTCCGCTAAGTTGAAGTCATTAAATTTCTATCGTATCCCTCATGCGTTCGAGAAGTACGTGTTTTCCTAGGAGACGTTGTTTTTGTCGTAGATTTATTAAAATTTTTTCAAAAATTACAAATCCTTTAAGCAATTTACTGAAAAAGGATTCTGATTTTATTTTTGATGATAATTGTAAGAATGCCTTTGATACTTTGAAGGAAAAAGTGGTTTCTTCTCCTATTATTCAAACCCTTACTAGAATTATCCATTTGAAATCATGTGTGATGTCAGCGACAAAGCTATGAGGCTATCCTCGGTCAAAAAGTAGACAAAGTATCTCACGTAATTTATTATGCGTCGAAGACCCTTGATGAAGCTCAATGTAACTACACTACTACTGAAAAAGAGCTTTATGCGGTTATTTTTGGCCTTGAAAAATTTCGTACATATTTATTGGGCACACAAGTAATTGTTTTCTCTGATAATGCTGCTATAAAATATCTCTTGAAAAAGAAAGAGTCAAAATCACGTCTTTTGAGGTGGTTCTTTTATTATAAGAATCTGATATAGAGATCAGAAACAAGAAGGGTGCCGAATATTATGTTGCTGATCATTTATTACGTATTACGAATAATCAAGAGTGTATCCCTATTTCTGAATTATTTCCATATGAGTATTTGTACTCTACACATGGCTATGCTCCTTGGTATGCTGATCTTGCAAATTATCTAGTTACCAAGAAGTTGCCAAGTGATCCTGTAAAACCCCAGAAAATTGAGATCAAATAAATATTAATGAATATAAAAAAAATTGTGACCAAATAATAATTGTAATTGATAAACGTAGCGAGAATATGCATTTCCTCATTATATAATAAATTAAAAGAGAGAAACGAATCTCATTTCAAAGTTTTGAGACATAACGTTACGTTCGTAACATTAAAATTTATGACGAAGTTGGGATAACTTTTATAGCGAAAAAATTTAGAAAATTATATGTTAGTTAATAACATGATTTTCCGAGCATGATGGTATAATTTGAGCGAAGGCTGTGAGAGATGTGGGATTTACTGGTCCTGCGACTAAACGGAACGGGGATGCTTTTTTTTTTTTTTTTTTTGAATTACCCACCAATTCCCTTTCCCTCTCTTTTCCTCCCTCTCACCACTTCATTACTCCCCGCCTAACTCTTCCACCAAGCCCACTACTCCCTTCCACCCACTCCACCACCAAGCCCACTACTTCCTTCCACCCTCTCCTCCACCCATCCTCATCACCAAGGCCATCAACATATCTCCTTCACTCTCCTCTTCACTTCACTCTCTTCTTCCTCTTGTTCTCTTTATAATCTTGTTTTCTTCCATTATTTCTTTGACTCAAGAAACACAGCAAGACGGTAGAGAAGGCAAGGACTCGGGAAGGATCATCATTAGAGGAAGGAGAATAGATCGAGAGAGGGGGACACGAGCCACAAAACAAGGAAGGGTGAAGTCGAGCTAATCACGTCAAAGGAAAGCAAAACAAGCTCAAATCCGTGTCAACAAGAGAGTGACCTTTGCCTTCTCTATTCATAACCTCTACCTGATCATATGTGATCAAAAAAATAAGGAAAATAACAAGAAAAACAGGACACGGACAAAGAAACGTGATATTTTAACCAAAAGATGAGTTATGCTCATGAGACCCGAGACCTAAGGTTTTACGTATCAAACAAGTCCAAATTTGAACAAATATGACAAGAACTAAGTAAATATTATGTTTATGAAGTTTTAGATCATTTGGGATTGAATTGATTGGGTAAAACGCAAAACTTAGCAAACCAGCTAGAGGCGTTTCTGGACAGCTTTAATATTCGATATTAGAACGTATTTTACCCCACTTAGAGCTTGATTCAGCAAATGAGTCTTGAAACAAAGTTGTAGAGGACTTCTTGATGTTTCCAATGAGTCAAGGATCACTCAATTTGGTTAAGAAACGAGGATGTTATACGCGTTTAAACTTAACACAGGAAACCAGGAATTCGGAAGCGAGCACACCGCCTTAGTTCCGGCACTGCCTGAGTTCTGGCAGAAGGCTCACACCATGACCTATCTGGAACAGTCCAGAAAAGATTTTTCAATGTATTTTATACGTCGTATCAATCCATATACCTATTATGAGTGTTATGATACAGTATTTGGACAAGAAAACATGGAAAAATTACGCAATTAATCGTACGTAGAGCCAAAAAAGATTTAGTTTGAATAAAAATACGCGTTTGATTGTATAATAGGCCAAGAATACAAAGTTTGAATAAAAATACGTAGTAGACATAACGTTGAAATACGTTGAAATACGTTGAAATACAAAGGCCAAGATATACATAAATACGTTGAAATAACAGAATGTACGTAAGAATACGTAATGACGTAGTAGACATATTTATGGACGTATAATACACATGAATACGTAGAAATAATGAAATATATGAAAGAAATATGCAGTATGGAACGTATCCTACTTATACTGTGTAGGAATTGAGATGTAAATTGTTTTTCCTTTAGTATAACGCAACCAACCCGAGTCTCACATAACAAGATAACGTTTAGATTTTTGGTTTGGATGGCGATACATGTTAATATACTAGTTTTATATTAACACGTGATGGGTAGTTTTGCCCTGTGCGTTGTGTTATGTTGTGTTGTTTTATTTTTGTATTTTCGTGTTATTGTATGATTATATGGTAGTACTTGTACCTTATCGCAGTTCATGGTAACCTAACCCTGATAGTCCTAATGGTAGGGTTTGGGTAGGTTTTTCTCCGTTAACCCCATACGTTATATGATTGTGATAAACACAAGTGTTAGGTTTACAAGGTTTGGCATATTATAATGGATAACGATTATGGTTAATACAGATTAATCCTATAAATGATGTCATGTTAAAGATGAACATGCAAAATGGGAATGAATTTATGAGAGGTGAGTTTAACCTTCGAGTTTGTTAATCCTACTGAGTTGTTACACTGTGGCTTGGTGAAGTTGTCATGTTAAACTGTACAGGGATGAGTAGTTGTGACTAATCATCTTATACGCGTAGACAACCCTGTGAGGTTGTCA
>JAOVYX010021514.1:0-15676 GCA_035668315.1 Drosera spatulata
CGGAGAAGCAACGGCCGACGCGGAGACGAACGCGGTGAAGATTTGAGGCACCTTCGCCGCACCTTCGCCGCACCTTCGTCAACAGTTTCGACTAGGACATCCTCACTGAAAGGTTTTTTTGTGCAAATCCTCTTGTCTTCGTTGTCCTGAGTAATACCTCTCTTCATAGACCTATACTTCTTCATGCCCCATTGTGCCATAGAGATGCCCACTCGACAGATCTTTTCATGAACCTGGTTGCTAGTGGCCATCGCTGAATGGTCTTGCCACGCAGATGCCACTAAATAAAATCTCGTTGAAATCGCCACTACACAACCAAGGTAGTCGATACTCCTGCCCTAATCGTAACAACTTCTGCTACCCACAAGATCTCCTAGCAGTGTTCGGCTCCCCAATAAAACCAGTCAGACACCATTGCGGCCAGAAATCATTCGCCTCAATGACAGAACCAATATACAACGAGCATATACTGTTAACAGAGGCGCTACCTCGTCGTCCCACAGAAGCGCCAATCCACCCCCGTTGTCTTCTCCCTCTGCCAATACTCCATTTCGGAACCCTTAACTTCCTCTTCACCCATTCTATTTCCCTTCGACTCAACCTAGTTTTCGATAAGAAAATAAGTGGGGAGATTCGCTCTCAAGTAATAACTTGAGAGTCCAAACTATCAAGGCATTCCCTAAGTCTCGACAGTTCCAAAATACCGTCATTATGGATCGCGGCTCCGCGGGAAAACCTTCCCAGGTGGGCCGCTTGTAGAGTCTTCTGCAGTGCTGTTGGTCATGGCAAAGTTTCATTTTTTCTGATTCTTTTCTCCGGCGAATTAGGGATTTCCTCGATGGGGTTGGCTCTTTCCCGTTGGTTGTTTTTCTAGGACTTCAGGGTCCTCTAACCCACTTGGTTTTCTTACTTTCCCCTTTGGTCCTCGTCTATTTGGGCTTCGAGCATGGTCCCTAACAAGCCACTCTCCATACTAGGAGGGCTAATCACATCTGCTGGTTTTTTCTTTTTCTTTTTTTTTTTACAAGGACGCTACTAGTACCATGGAGGCTTGATGGATCCTCCCCACCAGGCCAGCGAAATAGCCCACCTTACCAGATCAATATTAATCACTAACATATCTGTATCAATATTAGTTTGCGGGGAAAAATGCATATCGACACCCTCATCGTTACCTGTTTCGCACATCGACCTCTTCATTTTCAAAAAGAGACACTCAAACTCCCTCCGCCCTTTCTACGGTTATATCCGTTAATTGGACATAGAAAAAGTCAACTTTATCCTTCTTTTGTTCTAACAAAAACACGAATTTCAGAACCCCACAATCTAATACAAAACCCTAATCAGACCATATGCCTTTATTCAATGAAAACACCAACAAAATCAGATCATATGGCATGAAATCAATCAGTTGACTTGAATAAATTCTAGCAGGGAAATCGATATGGAGGAGAGAAGGAGGGAGGATATGCGAGAAAAGTGATATGGTGGAGATCCGGTGAAGCGGCGACGACGCCGTGAGATCGGTACTGTAATGGTGGTGGATTTGATTTCTCTGATTTCACGAGATTCGTGTAATGACTTTTTATATTGATATAGCACCAGCATCAGTCCCTCGATTTCTTTGATTTCAGGAAATTCTTATAATGACTTTTTATATGGTTATTGGATTCGATTTGTATTTCGAATTTTGGTTTAATTTATGAGAATTCATAGTTCCAATTTTGTTTCGATTGGTTGAAATGGGATTCTAGTAAAGATTGAAAAATGAGTTTCGATGCAATTGATGTTCCAATGCAGGGAAGATTGTGTATCTTGTTGGATTGAAGATTTTATAAGAACTATAAGATTTTGAGACTTGATGTGTGCAGTGTTTTGGGTTGGTTAAGGGTAGAAATGGCATTTAATTTTATAAAAGTTCGAAATTGGACGAGGTTGCAGTAGTCTAGTGGTTTGAGCATGGGAAATCATGTATCGTGTCCGCATTTGTGTTTTCCATTCCCAAAAGCAAAAAAAAAAAAAAGGTTCAAAATTAGGGTTTATAACATCTCTATTTTTCATAACATATTAATACATAATAATATAAATGACGTTATTGTCGTCGAGTTCCAACATTCCAACTAGACAAAAATTACTTAACCGGTTTAAGTACAAAAATAAATAAAATCTACTTAAACATAACCAATAATGTTATCAAATACAACGAAACCTTCTTATTTATTATATATTTTACTTAGTTCATAAACCATAACACAGTAAATGTTTATTAGCACTATAATCTATATCACACTTGTCCGTCATCTCTACCTCCTAAAAACACAGAGAATAGAAAAATACAAAAAAATAATAACAGTGAATCATATGAGCTCAATAACGTGTCGGCCCTCTTATCAAGGGTTACACTAGACAAGAAGATAAGAAAAAAAAAAAAAAAAAGAGAAATGATCACTTGAATCCTTTGTTCCAGCACTCTGGAACTTATCATATCAATTCGACATTCATAATTATCATCTAAAAAACACAGTAAAAAAAACAATAGATACTCTCACTGTTATAATTGTGCCCTTGACGAGACTTATTCAATTTCAACTTATCAAGTTTTATTCAGGTTTAGTAAAAGGGACGTTCGCGAAAGAGGATCAGTCAAACGGGAGCCCAAGGTCTCTTGCAGTAAGTTTTCCTCATAACAAAAACGACCTCATAGGATCGATGAAATAATGTCACCACCAAATCACTGTATAACACAAACGACATACACAACGCTCTTTGTGATTTATACAATGAAGTTATCTCACCAATTATGGATTTACACTTTTTTTACTCACTTATCATCTTTATACCAATAAAAGGCATAACAAAAACCCACACATCATCTTATCATGGCACACAACAGTTACAGTTAGTATTTTACGTTAACTACATTTAGTGACTACGTCCAAAGATTCCAATGCATTTTATTATATTCACGGTATAAAAATATGCATCGTCACATACAATAAATCTAAGCGTTATCTTCTTATTGAAATTTCCCACTCACACGCTCGGCTTGTCTTTTATGTCTTAACGAGCAGAGTCTCCAGATCCCATAACATGATAGAATTCATATATTAATACATTTCCTTGTGAATGTTTGTTCGTACTTCGTGAAAAATCATCATATTAATACTATGAAGTGATGCTGAACTTTGTAAAATCCCTTCATACTTATTCTGATGGTCCATGATGATAATTTTATATATTGAATATCATTAGAGATATTTGTGAATATTTGAAGTTACTTTATGGTCAAAACGATAATTCTCGGTGTAGAAGGTTCTAACATCACATCCCGACCTCTGGGACTATAATATCCCAAAAATTTGATATTAAATATATTTAGTATATTAATAAATGAACGGATAAATATAATGTTAAGCGAAACATTATATGTTAACGTACGAATAAAAATAACGAGCACGTAACGTTATAACGTAACGTTACAAATATGCAATTAATATAACAAATATTTATCATTAAACATAATATTATAACGATATAACGTCCGTGTAACATTATAATAAACATATTGGACTAATAAAATACGATCCCAGAAACATTCGACATTTTCGATGAAACGAACGTCATTAAGTCAGAAATAATTTTGCCTATTTGCGGGCACATTTTTCGACGAAATATTAAGACGAAACATGAATAAAATAGACTGACAAAAATCAAACGAGGGAGTGCATTTAAATAAAATCACTCCACTGCCCAATATCTCCAATCACTTGTAATCCACGCCGTCGAAATCGTGCTCGCGCACAGCATCGTCTCCGCCCATCAAGAATCCAACCGCGCGAGATCAGCGCACCATCACTTCAGCAGATCATACCATCAAATCCTTCATTTCCTACTTCTTGTTCTTATGTTTCCTTGCACAGCTTCAATCCATCTTCACTCCCCCTCCTATGAACTGCTTCAACACCACCAACACATCAAACGAATCATCACCACCTCACACATCTTCTTCCTCCTTCACTCTGCAATCCACCTTAACCACCAGCTAACACCATCATCTATCACCACACCACACCGCACAGCTACTGCCATCGATCATCACCACCACGCCGTCATCCAACTTACAACCATCCTCAAGGACACACCAAGGAGACGAAAAGCCTGTGAAGAACCAAAGGACAATGGGAGTGGACAGCAAGGAGTCCCAGGAAGCACCAAATCGAGAGACGAGAATGAGTCGAGGGAAAACGAGCATTTGAGATAACCTAATCCCCGACATCGGCTTGTTATGAGGGTGTCTCCTTGCGCGATCGCCGCCACAGTCCTGGTGAAGATCAATGGTGCATTTCGTGTTGATTTATGAAGTGTGATTCATGTGTGTGTTATGTTGTCCTGTGAGCATATGTTTGTGTGATGATGGAAACGCATGGTGTGAAGTACGTGCACATTAGGGTATATATGTGTGATAGTGTTATGTACGTGTATGTGTGCGTTTTAAGTGGGTGGAGGCATATAGGGCATGCGAGTTATGGCTTCCTGCTTTCTACTTTCTGTTTCTTGCTTCCTGCTTTCCACTTCCTGCTTCCTACTTCCTGTCTTCTGCTTCATGCTTCTTGCTTTCTACTTTTTACTTCTTGCTTTCTGCTTCCTGTTTCTTGCTTACCTACTCTCCTGCGTGCGCCATTGTTCTCCTGTGGTATCGTAGCTGCTGTCTTAGGTACATAAGAGTGTCGATTCATGACATGTTAAGGCAATATAGTGAAGGGAAGGTGAGTGCGATGGTGTTGGTGTTAAGGTTTTGGAGAGTATGAATTTAGCGTGTACAAGGGCTATACGTGAAAATATCAATGAGGCGTAGGATAAAGCGTGATAATATAGATGATTATGTTGATATGTGCGTGTGTGTTCCATGTAATGTGAACTAATGAAAAAAAACAAGAACAAAATAATACATATTGTGTCTTTGAACTGTGAAGGTCGACCTTGCCATCCCTCTTTTAAATCGCTGGTCGTTTTTTGGAAAATATTAAGAAGGCCAAACTGCATGTCCCTTCTTAAATCCATTGCGATAGTTCATTGTCTCTTAAATTAAACCTAGATGGCTGTGAAAATGTTAACTAGCTAAGGAGCATTGGACGGCCCCCATCCTCTTAGCATACATGCAGCGGCTTCGACGCCAGATGTGGCGAGGCCACTGGTACTCTCTGTAGGTAGACCTAAATCTATCCCAATGAGAGACAAATGAAACCCGTTGGAAGCGTACTTTATCTATTAAAGTGTAAGGCGACGTATAATCTTGGCACGTACGTATTGAATCGACGGATTCTTGCAACCCGACTGACGATTGATGAATCTTATATTCAGAGTCTCATAAATCTCTCGAGTTATGGGCCCATAAAAATAACAATAATGAACATAAGAGACGTGAAATCATACAACCATCCGTACATAATATGGCGTATGAAATATAAATGTTTTACAGGTACTTATCAAATCGCTATAGTTGGGGGAGTACCCTGCAAATCTGAGACATATACTCTAGATTACTAAGTTTCATACTCACGCGTTTTGTATTCCATTTGCAGGTGCGTTACCAGATAATAAGTGAGTACATTAGTTGCCTTATGCATTTTGAAAAGCTTTGTACTGAAACAATTGATTATTTTGGATATGTAATATACAATATGTACTAGTCATGCCACAAATTGTGTAACTTAATGGCTTCCATCCTATTATTGTAAACTAATTACTAACAACTAAACACCATGAATGGAAGCATCATCGATAGTTTTCTTGACTCTCTATACCTCTAAACCCATTTGATTTATTTAGCTTTGTCATGAACTGGTTTCATGACGGCATAACGTCATGTGTTACATGACGTGGATCTCGGGACGTTACAGAGACGGGCAACCCAACCTCTGGATCGAATGTCCTAACCTCTGGAATGGGCGTCCCAACCTCTGGAACAAGAATTCCGACCTCTGAAATGAGCTTCCAGGCCTTTGTAACGAGTGTCCTAGATTTTGTCCAACTTAACCTTTCGACGTATTTAAAGCTATAACTTGTTGTATACAACTCCAAAAATTATTACGTAAAATTCTACATGCATTACACTTCATAATCTTTTCAGTGAATTATTTCCATCATAAAATCTTACCAATAATAACAATTGGTTAGTTCAAGTTTATATATTCTTTTAATTCAGACCGTTTCAACTTACTTCACTAATTTGCTAATAAATCTCTACTCCAAATAATTATTTGTAAACTGTTCGAAAAAGTAGACTTCATATATTTCCAATGATATATGATTTATCTTATATATCATACGATATAATTTCATATTAAGTCACAAAGTTATCGTGGTAATCAGTTTTTTACAGATTGACATATCCGCTTATTTTTATTTATATCTTAAGATTCTCAACTCTTAATCATGATTTATTAACTTCATTAGAAACTAAACATATGAGAATTCAACATATATTAATATCATAATTTATCAATGAATGTATATAATTTTTCATAAAATTTGTAATCGAGATGATCACCTTCTCTTAATAACGATGAAAGATCTTCGTCGTACTCATCTTACCACCTAGTTTCGTCTCTTCTTCTTAAACTTCTCCTTCTTCTCATCTCTTCCTTAGCTCTAATCTTGCATGATAAGAAGTGTTTTATTTTGTGTTTGTAAGCAATTTTCAAGGAGAAAAGAGTTTGTATTTATAGAAAAATAAATCAATTAAAATATTTTAAGTGTATAATTAGTTGATATTTAGTGGATATTTAGTGGATAATTAATTTAATTCAGATAGAGTACAAATTGACATGAAGAAAAATAAGTTCTAAAATTAGGTTTAGGTCATTTTCGTATAAATACGGTATTTTCGTATTAATATCATAATTCTC
Organism: Drosera spatulata; assembly: GCA_035668315.1. NCBI lineage: Eukaryota > Viridiplantae > Streptophyta > Magnoliopsida > Caryophyllales > Droseraceae > Drosera > Drosera spatulata. The sequence continues at coordinate 6,909 of JAOVYX010021514.1, forward strand.
TGTATTTGAGTATTATGTTTGCATTTCATTCATATTTTATATTTTTTTCCCTATTATATAGTCAAACATTGCTTTCAACCCCACAAAATAAATTATAACGTTCGATAATTTAATATTCACATTAATTATCGTGAAACTAAATTTTTACAAAATTTTTCGGATCCTTACAGGATTTGACATCAAATTTTCATCCAACTTAACAAATTTTATGACAATTGCACATCTTTTTAAAGATTTGGGGTCAATGGGCAAATGCACTTTTCCCTTTCTTAAAACAAATTTTTTCCAAGTTCTATAATTTGGTATTTATTACACCATTGCTTTACTATAGTTGGCATTGCTCATTTGATCTCCTTGTGTATTTTGTCTTGTTACGGTATAGTTGCTCCCAAATGCTAGTGTCTTTACCACAGGATCGATCAAGTTACTCTTGCATCGTGCTCCTCGATAAACAACAAGTGGCCTCGCGCAACAATCAGTCTCTCTCGTCTAGGCTATACTTATAATATCCCAACTTTAATTCTAAACTATACCCATTTATTATAAACATAGAGTTAAATTTAATATTTTTGGAGTCAAATTGAGTAACGAGAATATTCATCAAACAATTCTTCTTATTATAAATATATTTTAATACAAATATTACTACTTATTAAGAATATCATGAAAAAAAAAGATACACATCTCAGCTTATCTGACTTCATGTTGAATTCCTACTAACTTTTCTTCCTCACGTTTTTACAACACAACGTGCAACTTTTTTCCCTCTTCCTCGACTTCCATTGACACAATGGGGGAAGATTGAATCTCTTGATCATCCATAACTTGGTCTTTATAGGTATGTGACTTTGAACCCAAAGATGATTGGATTTATTGAACTTTTCTTCTTTTAGGATGATAATCTCAATTTTATGACTTGTTCGGTTTTTGATTTTGCTCAAAGATGATGTAGAATACAGTTATCTATGATGATGTGGAATGGAATTTTGAGACAAGTGTCGCATTAGCGGATCTTAGTTTACTAAACTTCAAAATTCGACCAAAAAATTATGACCCAGGAAATAAATTCAGATTTTAGCTGGAGGATTTGTGTTAACTTTCTAATAAAGTCATTGATTACGATTTGGAATTCTGAAACTTGAGTTATAAACCAAACCATTCGGATAGGTAAACCTGATAAAACTGGATGTTGTGTTGAATTCGGAAATCAATCTATAATTATTGAAGAATAGTTAGACAACGAGTCTTATATCGTTGGAAACGTATTAAAGTCTAGTTTCAAATGAAGTTTACAGATCTGATTTTGAAGTAGTAAGTAAAAAATTATGAGCTGATTAGTGATAAGACATCAACTGTGTCGTTTTGTCAAAAATGAGAATTCAATCGTTTAACTTCTTTAATCCAATGGTTTTCATGATGTGAATTCTATATGGTTACAAAGGTTATGAAGTATAGTTTTTATAGAATTTGACGATTGATTCTTGAAGATGTATGTAAGAAGTTATGGATTAAAATATGTCGAAAGGTCAAACAATATAGTTGCTGTTGGGGTACCACATAAGGCTATAAACCTGGTTTAAATCAGTAAAGTTAAATTTGTGAATCTTATATCATCGGGAAACTTTTTGAGTCTGCTTTTTAAGGGATCAAAGAGAACTCATTTTCAAGCTCTATACGATAAGTTATGATGGTTTTCGTAAACTAATATAAATCTATCTGGAATTGATACATCTTCAGCTTTAACAATCTTATTCTACGGTTCTTGATTCAGGATGAATGTTTCCGTCATTGATCTTTCTTGAGTCTTTATTTTACTTTTTGAGTATTGAGGTGAGTACCTAGTACACTTTTCCGTCATTGATTCTATTATATGATCCACCCCTCTTTCTTTGGAATACGACAGGCACACATCGTATATATTTATTTTATTATGAAAGTTTTGTGAAAAACTTATAAGTAATTTTAATTTCTTCTAATAATCCCTTATTGGTTGTCTATATTTCCATGAAATAATACAATTTTGTTATGTTTTTTTAATGTACTCATATTTGGTTGTCTACAAAAAAAATATTCTGAGTTTTACATTTTAAAAATATATGGGATGGCTTTTATGATGTGACATGATATTAATTGTATTTCCAGATACGTTTAAATTATGGATGATTGTTATTCATGCTTTTATTAACCTAGAGTCTCTTTCGGCTAGAAGCAGCTCAAGACAGGCTTTTTGTCGGGTAAGTCCAGAGATTATACTGACCTTCTAAAGAATAGAACAGTTGGGGTTTGACTCTAGAATGACTCAACGGATGATATTAGTCATTCGCATTAGTTTATAGACTTACGCAGGTGGCCATCTTGAGTGTAACTATGAGTTTGATAATGAATATCCATCCCATGGTGAGATTATTTTGATGGCCTAAGGAGATATATTTTGTACATTTTAGTTTGGTGAAATGTACGATCCAGGACCCGATGCCATTACTTGCAATGATCTTTTGTTACAACTTTTTTATGTTGTTGAATGATATTTTATTTTGAAAACTCTGATTTGGGGTGACCACGATAAGGTACTTTATACGTGAGGTATTTCGAATTTCTCGAATCTGAGAGATGTTCCTTACATGTTGTCCCGGATTTTGAGCTCATTATCTTTTTAGTTCTTTAAGTTAGTTTTGACGTGCTTTGGAGGTACTCTTTTCTGAGATATGGGTGTTTTGTCAATTTATCATAGTATTTGATTCCTAATCGACTTTGAGAGTATGCTTGAGTTTCTTTTTTTTTTTTTTAATGTTATTTTACAAAATTTTGTTAATTCTATTAAACACTTATTACTTTTTTATATACTCTCGATTTATTTGTTTCACATCATCAGAAGCTCCTTCACTCGTGGGTTATATTTTGTCGAAATTCATAAAGATTATCATTCGTCGTACCATATCTTTGAGTATACCACTTGCATCTGGTGCGCTAGGCATTCACTTAGCATTGCGTATCATTTTGCAGGTTTACAGGTTTAGTCGAACATCGATGTAAGTTTTGGACTGAGCGGACCTCTTTGGATTTCATGCATAACATTACAATGGTTTTATTCATATACAATATTAAAATGAAAGTGTGATGCTTTGAAGGTTATAATGTTTAATGGGAATTAAATTACTCACTGGATCGTTTAGTCGCTTCTTCAACTGTAACTTTATGATGATATGATCAAATTACATGACAATAGTTTTTTCTTTTCTTTTCTTTTTCTTTTTTTTTTCTTTTGTTTTTGTTTTTTGCATGATTGGTAGAAATGTGGTATTTATTGACTAAGTTTAAAAACTTACGTGAATTATAAGATCTATAATCATGTGATTCACGTGACAGTCATGCTCTTTTGGGATTGGGGTGTGACAATATTGCAAGGCGTGAGTGCCATGTCGGGACATATTTGTCGTTGTTTTCTTTTCTTTGTCAAAATCAAAGATTTTCATGGTAATGAACGAATGATAAAATACAACAATATCTCCATCTCAAAGTTTGTATATATTTTATCCCCCAAAAATCTTTCATACACATTTAGTCCCTTATTTTGCCAACCATGCACACTTTACTGCCTAATCTTTTATTATGGGATTAAAAAAACACTAAAGAAAGAATTTCATCTTTGAATCCAACCTTACATTTATTATGTGTGGGAGCCACCTTTGCCTTTTTCCATCTTCTCCGGTCTCTTTTTCCTCCCTTCAATTCCACATCACAATATATATATTAACGTACCAAATTCACCATCAATAACACCAAATTCAACCAATGTCACACCAAAAATCCCAATAAACAACACCAAAATCACTAATTTTTCTCATTCTCTACATCACCAAAACAGATTTGGAAGTAAGTTGGAAGGTTTCTATGCATTGTGTGGGTTTTAAATATTGCGTATTTTTGTTTGATTTGCTCTGTTTGCGTTCCTAGATTTTTTATTTTTTATTTTGAAAGTAAGATTTTAGGTGTTGAATGAATTAAGACTACTTTTATGTTTATATTTTCGTGTATTTTTAATCCCAATGCGTTGACGAGTGAAGATGGTTGTGAACCGCTCGAGATAGAGCTCGTTACTCTGTGTGCATTCGAAGGGGATTGTATTTTTATTATAGTTCATAAAAACATAAATCTCATTGCTTGGATTCGGTCATAATTCGAAGGAAATTATATTCGATCACATTTGTTATGTATTTTGTTAATTTGTATTCGATCGTTATGTATTCCATAGGACAAGTCTAATTGTTATCAAGACTTTGGATTGGACTGTTATACACTCCGTTATTGTATATTTGAATGCTATATTTTCGATTGTTATACATTTCAGTGGTTGTCGAGCACATTATATGTGTAGTATATAGACATAGATGAACAGTATACAGATATATACGTGCAATATATAGACAAGTATATGTGTAGTACACACACATGTATGTTATGTATATAGACATATATACACAATATATAAACTGGTAGGTATAACACACAGAAGTCTATTTCATTTCAAAAAAATATTACATAACGGGAACACACGATCAAAAAAGTTATAGGACCTAAAACACGATACAGAACAAGAAGCCATAATAAATGTTATAAGACCTAACACATTATCGAATCACCTAAAACCCTAAACATTGCCATAGATACTATCACAAGTTTTATCCTAATAACAATCTGTAAACTTTTCAATCGTTCAGTGATTTTATTACAAGAACAATGACAGATGTATAGATTTGCCTCCCCAACAACACCTCCAATATTATATGAATTCATCCCAACAGCAATCGAAGTTTTTTCACCATTTGGTTCACATGGCTCAAAATAACCATAATCGTTGCATTAAAAAACAATCTATATTTCATGCTTTTATTTGATCCAATGATTCGAATGGGGGGTACCTTGCTACAAGAACAATAATTTGGGATAAATTTTATAGTTGATTCTGGGTTTAGACGAGCATCGCCGATTGATTGTGGCGAACTCAATATGGATTTTGGGAAAGATGGTAATGAAGAAGGAGATAGTATAGAAGAAGGAGATCCAAAAGGAAAGAGAAGGATCAGGAGATCCAAAATGAAAGAAAACCTGATATCAGATCCGAAAATAAAGAGATTGAGAGGTGGTAGAGAAGGAGGAGATGTGACGGAGTAGGGTATCAGACAGAAGGGTAAATTGGTAAAGAGAATCATAGAGGATTTGCTAGGCATAGGTTTTCAGGGTATATGGTTTCAGAACATAGAGTTTTAGGGCATAGGATTTCAAAACATAGGGTTTCAAGGCATAGGATTTTCGGGCATAGTGTTTAGGACATAGGGTTTTAAGAGATCATTGTCAAGAAAAGTAATTATACTTCTTTTATGTATTTTTTAGGGTTTTTGGGCATAGGGTTAGTGCTATTTATTTTGAGTACATGAACATGTTTTTTCAGTATATATGTTATAATATACAGTACACATAAATAATATTTTGAGAACAAAAGGAAATATGTAAAAAAAAAAATAATAGCATATATATTATATATGATGGAGTATATATAAATGAAACAAATTATACACGAAAGTTATATTTTATATATATAAATATCTCCTCGATAGGTTATGATATCTGTTAGGTTGATATAATTATTTCTTAGGTATTGTACTTATATCTATCTACTTAAGAATAAATTATCACTAAGAGAAAAGAATATTAATATATGTAACCTTAACATCTTGTCCGATTCCAAATATAAGAGCACACCTTCCAAATCCGGTTTCCCAATCTGTCGAAGTCCCCACACTTCATGTTACACGCTTTTCAGTGCCAAACACTGAATCTCCATCCCGACATCCAACAACCAAGCTCGGCCGCTGCATGAATCATCGAAGCCAAACTTGACGAATGAAACCCGACCCACAACCCATCATCCCTTAAAACACCCTCATCGCTTCCCCAAACAACTCATTCTTCACGACCCTAGAAACCATCGTGTTCAAAACCATCACGTCTTTCTCTCGGACATTTCATCAAACACCTTATACGCATGCTCGACCTCCCCAAATCCCACATTTATATTCATAATCGCGAATCCAACGAATATATGCCCCTAAAACCCTTCATTATTTACACTGTCATGAGCCATTCTCCCACTTTCCAATCCCCAATCAACCCGACGAACCCAATCATGAACCCAAAACGATCCAATCGAAGAATACCAATCCATCCAAGTCCCCAATAGTGCACAACGATCAAACCAGAAGAAGTAGCAATTTGAACATACAAATTTCAAAATCAGAAATCCATCGTAAACTCCCTTCAGTTGATTAATATGCATTATGCAGCACAACATGCATGTCAATGTTATGGACGACATAAATGCCTCCTAGATTCAAGGACTCTGCCAAGAGCCTAAGCGAGAACTTTAAAGTTAAGCAAGAACCTTAGTGCCCGAGGCGCCAACGCAAAAGAAAAGCACCTATTCTATTGCTTCGCATCGTGATCAGGCGAGTTTGGCAGCTTGGATGCTTGCAGCTAACCATCCAGCCATAAACCCATTACTACCTTCTCATTGTAATCTCAATCCTAACTATCTTGCTCAAACTAGCCACCTCATCGAGACACAACCCAAAGCATTTTGATGTTGCCACCAGGACAACAACGGAAAGAGCACAAAACGAACCCAATAACATTTCAGAATCAATCTCACATTTTGATGTTGCCACCAGGAGTCCCCTTCTTATTAATATCAAACCCGAACAAGTTCCTCCTCAACACATACTTCGCCACCACCGGAACCAACTTCACGGTCACAACGAACCCCATCGCACTCACCACCGCGTTGATCAGAACCAATCGCTTCAGCTCCAATTCGACTTCGTAATGAAAGAGCAAAAGATACAGATACGAGATCACGAAGATGAGAGACACGGAAACGATCTGCTTCCACTTCAACGCCGCGATCCCAGGCTGATCCGAGTGAAGTCATCTGAGATGGTGACGAAGTCAGCGCCGGAGGAGTGGGGTCCGCCGCGGCGGCCGATGGTCTCCGACAAGTGGTGGCCATTTTTTATCAAAAGGAGAGAATCCGGTTTCATGTTTGAAAAATTTTTGAGGAGAAAAATGTAAGTTGATATTCCATTTGGGATTTTAATTAAATTCACCCATGAACAACCCATCACAAGAAACATATGTTGAAAAACACCCAGATTCTGTTTTGAGTTGAACACCAATCCTTCCTGAATAGTTGAAAAAGGTACATTCCAACAGCTTTTTGCCCATTCAAAATACCGCATGGATAGGGTATGAATCATTATGGTAAAAAAAGGTTTATGAACAAAACAAACTTGTTCAGAGAACATCAAGAATATGTTTAGAGAGAAGGAATTCCAATATTTTGTAGTTTTGGAAAAGTAATATATAGAAAACAATTATATGTTCAAATAAAGTACAACGGATACATATTTCAGATAGAATTCACATCTAATTATTGTTTCAGATAGTTTTATAAATAATAAAAAAAGGTTTGATCTGTGAAGAAACTTCGAAAGCGTGCCATTGCACCTATCTTGGGAGGGGGAGAGTATTATTGATCATGAGATTATCCCTATTATCTATACAAAGTTTGAGCCGCTGTGATTCGGATCATAGATTCCATTTCAATCCGCTCACATAAATTCATCACAGAACTCACCCAAGTTACTCCACAGATTACTCCACTTGATCTTGCTTTTCGAGGAACTTAGCAAAAAGTTAGTCCCTTAATGCCCACAAGGTGTTTGTGAAAATGCCTGAACCAGGTTCAGCTGATACGGCCTCCTTGAATTAAGCTTGAATTTGATCACGGGCCAATTCAAAAGGGAAAGGTAAGTATCTGTGTAAGCGCGATGATCCTTTGGAGATTTTGTTCAGGGCTGGACAATGTGGTTTCATCAGCAGCAAGAGCTCCGATGATCTGGTTGATGCCATTGCCGAGCTCAACAAGGTATCACTGCTTACTAGCTAGCTATGTCAAAAAATAATTTTTCAGACTTGGTTCTGTAGATCATGATGTTGTCGAGAAATGATGATTGTAATGGGTGATGAATTAGACACTCGCGTCAAAGGCTCATGATTCTGTCAAGTGACGAGTTTTGGGAGGATCAGATGCATTCATTTTTAATCCTATTATAATATTAAAAGATTATTTCTTGACGAACCAACAAAGGTTTCAAAAGTTCCTAGCCACATAGTCAAGGGGAAAATTGCTAAGCACCCCACGGGGATTACACCCCGGGTCCCAACTTTTTTTTTTTTTTTTTTCAAAATGTCATTAACCCATATTCAAATTAAAATCAATAATAATTTTTAATATATAAATCAAATATAAATAATGAATAAATATTTGAATTATATTAACTAAGATTTAAAAAAATAAGATCAATATTAAATATAAAAAAAATCTTTAAAATAAAAATTCATTTTTAAATTAATATATATAAACATCTTTTAAACTCCAACTATAGTCGCATGCTTCTTATCTCATCTCAAACATCTTTTCACCTCCAACCATAGCTATTGTCTTTGTGAACGATCATTTTATTCAAGTTGTTTTGCATGATTATTATATTGTGTCTCTCGTCCTAACTTGATGATGACAAAATGTATCGAAAGAAGTTAGAGGATAGATAGATAATTATTTAATGTGTATTTAATTATGAGAAGAAATAATGAACATTAATATTTTTTAAGTAAGATTTGTATGTGTAATGTTTTAATGATTTAATAAAATC
>JAOVYX010021515.1:0-15675 GCA_035668315.1 Drosera spatulata
ACTATAGTACTGTTTGTGTTTTCCTTGACTTCTGTACTCCTAAAACCCGTTCGGTTGTTAGCCTTGTCACGGACCGGGTCCGTGATGGCATAACGCTCACGTGTCTTCCTACGTGGAAAGTCGTGGCGTTACAAAAATGGAGGTCATTTTTAGTATTTTTATGAGTGTCTTTAACTATATATCTTGGCTAAAGGCACCTTAATTAACTATCATGACTAAAGGCACTTTATCTCCTTTAAACCCTATGTATTATATAGATAATTACACTAGCCTTCAGACGGTATGGCATGGCACGAGACGCCATCTACTTTAATATTAAATAAATAACTATTAAACAAGCAAAAAATAAAAAATCTTGTTACAAAAATTCAGAAATAATATCAAAAAACTACACGCGAAAAAATAATACCAAAAAACTAAAATTTTAATAACAGAGCGTCTTTGTTATATGAAACAGAGAAGGCGCTCTGTTTTGAACAGAAACAGAGCACCTAAGAAATTGTATATTTTTGGAATTATTTTTACGTTTGTATGATTTTAGAACTTTTTTTTTCAAGTTTTTATATTTTTGGATAAATATTTCAAACATCTTTTATGAACTAAATATTGCAATACTCTCATCTTAAATAAATAGTTATTGCGTCCCATGAGACGCCACCTACTTTAATATTAAATAAATATTTTAAAAAAAAAGCAAAAATCAAAAATTCTTTCACAAAATAAAATTCACAATACATTAATCTTAAATAAATATTTATAGGGTGAATTACATAAACATACAAAAACTTTAAAAAAAAATCAAAAAGGTACACACGGAATCAAAATTTCAAAAGCATACAAAACCAAACCAATAACTACGCACCACTCACTCAAACAAAAAACCTCCATCCCTCTACCTTCTTTCAACTGAACCAAAAAAACACCCCAACTTCTACCAATTCGATTCACCCAAGCAACGAAGGAGACGTTGGTTGTGGGTGAATTTGTGAGAAAATTGGGTTCTACGATCAAAGGCGCTCTGAAAATAGATAAGTCGCACTGATTTCATATAAATTCTATTCGTCGCACTGTTTTAAACAATTTAATCCTTAGAAGACGAATTATAAATCGAAATTTGAATTCAATTAGGTCATGATTTGTCAAAGTGATAATTGATTGTGTGTGCTTGCAATACAAGGCTGAAAATGTGCTTGGGATTTGTGATTTATCCTTAATTTAGTGTGAAACCCTAATTCATAAATTGATTTCAGGCTTTTTGGTGTTTTTTTTTTTGTATTTTGGAAGCCCACGATTAGTGGATTGCGTGGACCACATTTTATGATATTACTAGTGCAGGCGCTTTGTTTTGATAAAGAAAGTCACTCTCTTTTCAAAAACAGAAGGCGCTGTGTTTGTAAAATCCTAAGGCGTTTTGTTTTCTCAAACCAAAGGCGTTCTGTTTTGATTACCATATTGGAAATGAAACAATAGGCAACCTGCGCTCGGTTTCTGATAATTGGCGCTCTACTTGATTCAACGAGGGACAGGTATTATACTGGCGCTCTGTTTCATACAAAAGACGCTATGTTTGACTTCCACGATCAGAAAAGATATTATAAACCCCTATCTCTGACAAATTGCTACCATATTCAACATTACCATTAATTGAGCCTAGATCAAGGCGTTTAGACACCTCAAACAATGTGGTGAAGTCCTCCTGATCTTTCAACAAACATCGATCATGATCGGGATCGAATAATATAAATTCAATTCATGACCGGATGCGATTTGAAAATGATCTCGTATCTTATCAACAAATTGTTCAAATTTGAAATGTGAATGACATATAAAAGAACGCGAAATCACACCAAACCTACAAATAAAAAGTGCTTTGTTTTCCATCAAAAACCAGATCAAAGATGATGCAAATGTTCGACGATGCTTCCTGTCTGATCATTTTGATGATGATCGAAGTTTCAATGAGGGCGATGAAGAGAATCGATAAGGTAGATGATGAGATTCAATTCGCAGAATGTTAGAAATTTAAAGGAGGAAAAAGAGATGTTTGGTTATGGTTATGGTTTCCTCGCGCGATTAAGGGAAGTTGTCAAAAATTATATGTTTTTATAATTTAAAATCCGTGTGTATCTTTTTGTCATTATTGTTGAAAAGTTGTATGTTGAGACGCCTCCTACTTTAAAAATAAATAAATATTTATAAACAAATTAACAAAATATTTTACGAAATGAATTTTGTAATACTTTTAATCTTATAAATATTTATAAAATGAAAAAAATTAATAAAAATCTTTCGCAATTTTTTTTGTAATACTTTAATACTAAATAAATATTTAATGTTAAGTGTTAGGTTGTTCCAGGTTTTTTATTTGCCTTTGTATAGGGCTGTATGAAAGTTGTATGTCCTCTTGATTTGTATGCTTGATGTAAAGGTGGACGTAAAGGGGAAAATGGAATGAAAGCATTAACGGGTTGTGGAAATTAATATTTATAAAACGAAAAAAAACAATAAAAATATTTATAAAAAAAACTTAGATTCTTTAAATAACCATAACAATATAATAAAAAAATAAATATTAAAAAAACTTTTAAACGTGAAAATTAGACAAAACGGAATGAAAACTTCATCTTTGACTAAGTCTTTAACTAAATGGATGTATTCAACATTGAGGATTATATTATGAATCGATGCAATCAAGATTCATATTTGAATGATATTTTATTGTTTGGGTTAGACGATTAATAAATTCAAATATTTTGTATGAATCATTTGTTTTCATATTATCTTAATTAATAGTATAAATTATTAAAATGCCTTATTTTTTAAACTTATTTATCAAAAAATCATCTCTTAATTATTACAGAAAATTCCTCTGCGGTACACCTTTTACAAAAAATTCTCATTCCATATAACATGCAAAAATAATTCCCATTTGATACAGTTTCCTTTTTCACCAAAACTAACACCTTGCTTTGCCATAACTGTCACCTTTTTGATTTTTTTTTTCAAATCATCAGATTTCTCATTTGAAATCATCATCATTGTTGAAATCATCATCATCGTGATCATCATCGTAATCGTAATCATTATCTTCTTTTCTGTTTCAATGGATGAGAATGTCATCTTTATTTGTAGATTTGGGGCTATATCTCGTTCATTTTTATGTCATTCGGATTTGGATTTCGAAGATGTAGGAAAGCTATGAGATCGTTTCAAAATCTAGTCATCGAATGAATTCAATTTATATTATTCAATACCTGATCATGAAAGATGCTTGTTGAATAATCAAGAGGATTTGCTGTTGTTGTTTGAGCTGTCATGATGCCATCGTTTATCATCAATTGATGTGAATGTGGTGTGTGGAGGAATAGGTTCGAGTGTGGTTTCTGATGTTGGAAATGAAACAGTGCACCAGTTTGAAGAAATAGTGCGCCTGAGTAATGACAGCGTGTCACAATCTCAAACAGTGCATCTTTATAATGATTCAGTGTGCCTGGGATTTTGTAATGTTTCACAGATTTCTGGGACTCAAATTTCCATCGTAATCATCATTCTGAGATAAATGATAATTTTGGTGATGATGTTGTGCGTGAATCGTTGATTCAGTTGGATTTTACTTCGTCGAGCAATTATGACCAATCCTTGCGTTCTTCTTATTGGTCGAATTTGATTCAAAATATTGGCCTAGTTTTTTCTGATGGCGCAAAGCAGTTCAGGAAGTCCCTTGCACTTTATGCAAGAAAAGTTGGATTTCGATATAGTTTTAAGAGGAGCAAGAACGACAGGGTTCATGCTATCTGTTTTTGAGAAAGATGATGGTTAATTGTTTATCAAGGTTTCAATGTGTTCTTACAATAAGTCATTTTTCACAAGGAAGCTGAACAATGTCTATATTTGTGGACAATTATTTTCTCGACGGATTCAATGAAGTCGATGAAGACAGAATGGTTGGCTAATTCTCTTTTGGAAATTATACGTCACGATCCTAATTTCAATCCGAACCAGGTCAGAAATTATTTTCAAACCATCTATAGTTTGGATTTGTCATATAAGAAGTCTTGAAAAACCTTAAAGAAGGCGAAGATGATGCTTGGTGGTGATTATTCCGAGTCGTTTTTTAAGTTGAAGCCATATATTCATGCACTTATCAGTACCAATCCAGAAAGTCATGTTACACTTACCACTGAAGCAGGATCGAATCGTTTTTCCAGGCTATTTATTTCGTTTCATGCTTTAATCATTGGTTTCAATTACTGTAGACCTTTGCTTTTTCTTGATGGCACATTCTTGAAGAGTGATTTCAATGGAGTCATATTAGGAGTTACGGGAAAATGCAAATAGGGGTATGCCTTTTTTTTCCTTTAGCAATTTTTTATTTTTTTTTTTGTATTTTGTAGTGAGGCACACTGTTTCTTTTAAACAGACACACCGTTTCAATCAACAAGGCGCCTGTATAATTGAAACAGTGTGGCTCTTTATATGAGTGTTATTGATATGAGTATTTTTGCAGAACTTTTCCCATTTGGTTTTGCTGTTATTGATAAAGAGACGTATTCTAGTTGGCATTGATTTCATTCAGAGCTTCGTCAAGTAATTCCTCTCGGACGAAGGAACAATTTTTTCTGTGATCGTAATCAAGGCCTTTTACAAGCTTTTCCCTTAGTATTTCCAGAATATCCTCTTTCCTATTGTCTTCGACATTTGACTGATAATTTGAAAGTTAGATTCAGAGGTGCCAATATGTCGTCATCATATAAACAACGTATCATTGATAAGTTTCAGAGTTATGTCTATGCTCCAACCGTCACCGAGTTTTATGATAAGTTGAATGAATTTGACACTAGAGGAGGTGATCTCGCTAAAGAATTCACGGCTTCGCTTATGCCTTACGAGAGGTGGGTAATCAGTTTTGTAGCTGGTTGTCGTTATGGCGAGATGACAACCAGCGCTGCAGAGTCATTCAATGCTTGGCTTTTGGGCGTGAGGGAGCTTCTTATCACTCAGATGGTTGATTAGATTCGTTTGAAGTTAATGGAGTGGTTCAACAATCGTTGAATGGATGCAGAACAGTGGAATGGGGATTTATGTCCCAGGATGTTGGAGACTTTCAATGATTTATTCAAGAAATCATGTGTTTTTATGGTGAAGAGATCTTCGGAGCTCATATTTGAAGTAATGTCGGATCCGACAACATCAGTAAATATGAGAGAAAAGAGTTGCTCTTGTCGTATGTGGCAAACAAACGATTTTCCATGTTTACATGTCGTCTATGTTATTATGAAGTTTTCCTTACCCGTGAGCACCATGATCGATCCGTATTTTTCTGTTGAAAATTATAGGAAGAGCTATGAGGTTGTCATTCGTCCTATCCCTTCATCAATTATTGACCAAATAGCTGCATCAGTGGTTGTGGAATAGGCTCCGCCTTCTTCGAGCAGACTTCTTGATAGGCCCAAAAAACATCGTATGCCATCAAGTGGTGAAGAGTGCAGGGGTATGAGGTATACGAGGTGCAAAAAGATTGGTCATCACAACAGACAAAGTTGTCGCAGCCCATTTAAAGATTTTTTTTTGTCTATGTTAGGCCAACTCATTTTTTCTTCTTTTCTTTTTTTTTTTTTGAGGGAAAAAAAATCCAATGATGGATACTATGTAATGATTTTTTAATTTGTAAGGCTATCATGTTATCAATTTTTATTAATGCATTGTTGTAATCTTGTGTTTTTCATTTTTGCAAAATTTTTTCAATAGGCGCACTGCTTTGTTTTATTCAGGCGCATTGTTTCAATCAAACAGTGTGCCTGTGTAATTGAAACAGTGCATCTAAGTACTTTGATTAGATTAACAATACAAAGTTTGTTGTTTTCTATTTGTCTATTGCATTCTTATTTCTATCCATGTACTATTTTTTGACTTATTTTGTATTTATTCATTCATTATGATTTGTTCCTTTTTTCCCAATAAATAAAAATAAAAATTAGATGGCAGCACAAGACGTACTGTTTCATTAAGCCTGGTGCACTGTTTGACTAAAACAGTGCGTCTTAATAAATAAAAAAGAGCGCCTCTTCATTCTAATGAGAAAATGATAATCAAATACGATATTAGTGACTCAGACAATTAATTAAGTTTTTAATTACAATAAAAATACATATTTAGCACAAATTGTCAAAATATATCAGTCAAATATGTTTTCATCTTTGTCTTCATCCTCCTCCTCTGTAGTGCAGGATTTTTGAAATGATATCGCGACATCAATGTCTCGATCATTTTTTCTCTCTATCGTCGCATTTCTTCCAGTGTGGAACATTTTGGAACCGGTTGTCCATTTGCAAGGAGATCTATCCATTGGTATACATGCACTCCACAGTCCAGATTGTTTTGAGTTGCAGCCTTTTTGTTGATGATCAATTGCGTGCTGTACTTCTCCCGTTCTTCTTCAACAATTTGCATGCCGTGATGTTTCCTTGCCATTTCCTTGTCGAACTCTTCCACATATTCTTTCTGCACATTCCACAACACACATAATTTAGTTAGTGTACATTATAGTGCTTTATTTTACAATATCAATAATATCTGTCAATTAATATCTGTTTCTTACGAGGTTCTCGGCTTCCCTTGCATAGGGAACTTTTTATTTTTTAGAGTTTTGATGGGTTCATGTGTTTTCTTTGCTATGGAACACCAACAACGTCCAATGGTAGGCAATCCCGCTCTTTGCTCCTTCGGATGAGTTCATGGGGAAGAAATGCCACCGTCGTTGATTATTTTCCTTTACTGGTTTCATGATTGTGTTTTCTGTCGCGATTCCTCTTTTCAAAACATCTTGTTGCAGCACATTATATAATCCAATATCAGTTTTTGTTTTGTTGAATTTAAAATATAAGCAGTAAAGGCATTTGGTATTGGTATTTGGGAGTAGTTTCTTACACAACATTCCGTACTGTATAATGTTATCCCCTCTTTCAATTGTGTTTCTTCCAACATCAACGTACAGAAGGCCGTCATTGCATGGTTCATCAATGCTCTACCAGTCACAATTGCATGCAGGTCTTGCATGTCGACGACACTTTTTATTCTCGTCACAGAATATGTGAGCATAAAAAAGAACTTTTCTCTATAAGAGCAGTATATTATTTTGTTATTCCAATTATGAATAACCTGGTGACCTATTTTGAATGTAACAGGTGCACTGTTTGAAACATACCATGCACCCTGTTTGATTCAAAACAAGCGCACTGTTTGAATTATACTAGGCGCCGTGTTTGAATCAAAACAGGCGCACTGTTTGAGAAATTATAAGAATACTTAGTTGGGTACTTCTTCGGTCATTCTTTTGTATTTTTCCCTTCTAACATCGGTCATGTAGTGAGTGACTTCGAGCACATCCTGCTTCATTTTCTTCAAGGAACCATAGGTGTAGCCACTGATTCGTTTTTTATCTCTTGGTTCTGTTTTTTTAATTTGCTTCACCATTGATCCTGGAGTACGGCCTCTTTTCTTCCCTTTTGTTTGCGTTTGATGAACCTCTTCTTCATTGTCTGACTGCAGCTGTTCATCTCCGCTACTGATTTGCATTATGCCGTCATCATCTTCTTTCCTTTCTTCCTTGACAGCAGAGGCATTATCGAACAACAAAGTCTTGTAATGCGCCACTGTTTGTCTTTCTTTTTCCAATTCGTGTTGTAGTTTCTTTATTTCCTTGTCATTTTGAAGTAGATTCTTTTCCATTTTTTCTGCTCATCAACCTCTTTTATCATCAGCTCCACGGCACGAGTCATCTCCTCTTTCATTCGTTCTCTAGCTTGCGTTTTCGAAGTAAGCTTGGCGTTGTTCATTTGGTTTTTTTGTTGCAGTTGTTGTATTTGTTTGAACAAATCTTTAATGTGCAATGCATTTGAATCTGATGCACCTTCTTTAATGTACTCTAACTTTTTCGTAGTCAATTCAATCTTTAATGAAATGGCCTTCAAAAAATATAAAATGTCAAACATTTCGTCATTACTAAACAAACAGTGCGCCAGTTATAAACAAATGGTGCGCCAGTCTCAAACAAAACAGTGCTTCAGTTTTAAACAAACAGTGCGCCAGTTATAAACAAACAGTGCGTCAAGTTTAGTCAAAAAGTGCGCCTTATGTAGTACAAACTGTGCCTCATTTAACAAGTCAAAGTTGTGTTTTTTTGAAAAAAAAAAAAAACAACTGCTTACTTTGTGTTTCTTTGATAACAATTCGTCAATTATTTTTTGACGATTTGCCAGTTGCATTTGCTCCTGTCTTATCGTCTCGTCAACCTTGCATAATTTTTAACAGTTTTCATTAGTCCAATCATCACAAAAATTGGAATTTGACAATGAAATATAAAATATGCTTGAAGTATGTTAACTTATTATTTAGTATTTGATTTTCCGTCAACGTTTCATTGATTTTTTCGTTCACCTTAACATTTTCAAAGCTGACATCATGAAGTTTGTTCTTCATTGTTTGCAGGATTGACAAGTTTTTTGGATCAAAATGTTGTGCCAATGCATCATCAGATGGTATGTTCGGGTTTGTCTCTGTGGCACTGCTTGTTTCGTCATCCGTGCTTCTGGCCTTAAACTCGTAGTCGTTGTCATCATCTTCCTGATGCCATTCCAGTGCTACCAATTCCATCCTGTATACTTGTCTTTGAAGGAGGGATGGTTGTAAAGAATGTGTAATCTAATTATCAAAAGGGGACAAAAAAAGTTTTGTTAGCTTATACATTTAAGAATAAAATAAAAAACAAACCCGTACATTTATAGAAAAAAATTTACCTTCTCATCTTTGAATTGTGCAATTGATGCACCTACGCTTATGGGGAGATCATTGAGTTGCCATCTTTCCAATCGTGGAATGATTTCAGATGATGATTTTTTTGGTTCAACGACCAAACTCATCTCCAATAACCAATACTGAAATTTTTTTTAAAAAATAAATTACTTTAGATAAGTGAATTTCCACGAATATGAGTAATTAACATCAAACAGTGCACCTTATGAGTAGAAACAATGCGCCTGAAGAAAAACTAACTTTCCACATTAAAACAGTGCTCCCTTTATATTATAAACCATTCGTTTGAAGTGAAAATAACTTTCCACATTAAACAGTGCGTCCATTTATTTTTGTTATCAATTTTTGTCAATATATTGTTGTGATCTTGTGTTTTTCATTTAAAAACAAAATTTCAATAGGCACTCTATTTTGTTTAATGAAGACGCACTGTTTTAAACAAAACATTGTTCATACATTTTGTCCATTTCGACCACCTAATTTGCATATGCCCATTTCATTGATGCCTTCGATGTGCAGAGGAAGACTGTGTTATGAAATATAAAACCAGCAATCTTACGGTGTCCTCATAGTCTTGCTGCTCTTGACCTGTTGATGCTTCAATAACTGCTTCCCATAGTTTTGAAGTTGTCAATTCTCTCGCATTCTTCTATCCCTGTTTCCGTTCTTCAAGAAATCTTCTGTTAAGGAACTCGTTTGGATTGATTGTTCCAAGTCGTCATCAATTATTTCAGCCGTTCCGTCAACAATTCCAAATATAAGTTTGATATTCAACTGTGATATGTTGAATTCATAGTCTGCGAAACTGAATGAATTGTCTTATTGGTTGTAGTTCAATATAACCTCTCGAATGAATTTATCACTTTTCCTACAATCGGATGCAGTCCCTTTGAGAATAGCATCAAACAATGTCCAAAACGATGTTCTCCTCAAGTGTAGTTCGTGCTCTTCTGTGCATCGGAATTGTGGTTCCTTTTTTATAATCTTGATGACTACTGCCAAGTTGCTTCTGTATTGTGTCATTTTTCCTGTTTCATTATATAAACAAGAAAAACAAACATATTAAAAATCAAACAGTGCAAAATTCTTAAATAAACAAAAAGTCCGCCTTCGTTTCGATACAGTGCATCATTGTTTTTTTCAAAACAGTGCGCCTTTGTATGACAAACAGTGCGGCTTAATGAAACACTACGTCTTTATCTTTTGAATCAGTGCGCCATTATTATTTTTCCAAATAGTACGCCTTTGTATGACAAACAGTGCGCCTTAATGTAACAGTGATCATTACAATTCTTTCCAAAGACGCACTATTTCAGTGTCAAAGGCGCACTATTTTCTAAATAATTAAGAACAGTGCGCCTTAATAAAACATTGATGGTTATAATTTTTTGCAGTATATTATCAATCAGTATGACATCAAAAATGGAATTTAGGTTTCGAGCACATTCCAGAATAAGGGTTTGTTCAATGCGCACTGTTTTGTTCCAAAGACGCCCTGTTTTCCAACTGTTAATAATTTGATTATACGAAATTTCAAATAATATAGATTAAATTGATTCATAACAAGAATTTTCATATTTAAGAGAATTTTTATCCAATTATTTTAAAAAATAAAGGGCAATCGAGTAATTAATGTTTAATAAAATTAAGGGAATTTTTATCCAATTAATTTACGTATAGGAGAAATGGGATATTATTATATTTAAAAAATTAGAGGACAATTGAGTAAGTAAACTATTTTAATTAAACTATTTTAAAGAGAGAATTTACAGAGAGAAGAGAGGTATTCTTCTTTTATAAATGTGTAAGTAACAACTTACAAATAAGTTTTATTTATATGAAACAAGATGATTAATTAACACTTAATTTGATCACATAATAAAGGTGATTAGGTTTAACTAATAGTTAATTAGGTAAGTTTCTTTAATAACCTCAAAAGCAGATGAGATCTAAGAAAAATATCTAAACTTATGTGTAAATACATCATTTTCAAAGGGTAATTATTTTGAGCAATTTACAACAACACTCCTCGTTAAAACCTTGTCAGAAAAAATCAAGAGGAATAAAAATTTTGGCGAAGGAAAAAGAGTACAATCTCCCCCTCAAACAAAACTCCCTTATGAAATTTTGTTCAAAGAGATTATTAAGCCTTCTCATTACTATCTTGTGCCCGAGCCTCATAGAGGTTGCTCCCGATAATGTCTTTATGAATAAATCTGTCAAGTTGTCACTTAAGTGGATTTGTCGCATATCGATGACCGCATCTTTCTGAAGATCATATGACTAAAAGAATTTTGGTGATATATGCTTTGTTCTGTCGTCTTTGATGTAGCTTCTTTTGAGTTGTGCAATACAAGCTACACTATCTTCATATAAGATTGTATACTTTTCACGAACTAAAGGCATCCCACATGATTCTTGTATATGTTGTATCATGGATCTCAATAACATACATTCTCAGCTAGTCTCGTGCATTACAATAAACTCTGAATGGTTGGAAGATGTTCCCGTAAGAGTCTGTTTCATCGATCTCCATAATATTACAGCATCTCTAAAAGTAAATACATAACCTATTTGTGATCTTCCTTTGTATGGATCTGACAAGTACCCAGTATCTGCAAATTCAATTAGTGTGAATTTGACTCCTCTTGAATAAAGTAGTCCCATACCAACGTTTCCATGAAGATATCGCATGACAGGCTTGATTTCATTCCAGTGTCTTCTTATTGGAGCTGAACTATGCCTTGTTAGTAAGTTAACCGCAAAAGCAATGTTCGACCTTGTGCAATTAGCAAGATACATAAACGCACCATTTGCATTTAAAGAAGGAACTTCAGGTCCTAAGATGTCTTCTCCCTTTGCTTTAGATCAAAACTCATCTTTCTTGATATCTAATGATCTAACAATATTTGAAGATGTCAAGGGATAGGCTTTATTCATATAAAGCCGAAAAAGGACCTTCTCAGTGTATATCGATTAGTGGATAAAAATTCAACTTGATAAGTATTCATGTTGTATGCCTAGACAAAATTTAGTCTTATCAAGATCTTTCATTTCAAATTCACTCTTTAGGAATGAGACTGCATTTGTGAGATCTTGTGCAATGCGTACAACATTGAGATCGTTCACATACACAACGCTGATAGCAAAACCATCTTGTGATTTCTTTATAAAGTCACATGGGCATACATCATTATTCTTGTATCCTAATTTAATCAGATATTAACAGAGTCGATTGTACCACATACGATTAGATTGCTTTAACCCATACAACGATCGTTGTAGTTTAACTGAGTATAACTTATTGGATTTTTGTGTCTCTAGCACATTTAATCCTTCAGAGATTCTCATATAGATATCCTTATTAAGGGATCCATATAAATATGCCGTCATAACATCCATGAGGCTGGTTTCAAGATTTTCCATGGTTGCGAAAGCAATGAGGAAACGAAAAGTGATTCCATCCGTTACGGGAGAATATGTTTCCTCATAATCTGCATCAGATATTTGTGAGAATCATTGGGCTACTAATATAGCCTTATATCTCACAATTTCATTCTTTTCATTTCGTTTCTGAATGAAAACCCATTTATTTTGAATAGGGATAATGACATTTTGTGTTGGAACCGGCCGAAACACTTCCCTTATAAACAAAGATTACAATTTTGTCTTGATTGTATCTTTCGATTTTGGCTAATTCTCCCTTTGTTTACATTCCTGAACACTTATAGGTTCAGGAAACATACCAATTTCTAATACCAAGTTCAGGGATCCATACAAATATGCCGTCATAACATCCATGAGCCTAGTTTCAAGATTTTCCATAGTTGCCAAAGCAATGAGGAAACGAAAACTGATTCCATCCGTTACGGGAGAATATGTTTCCTCATAATCTGCTCTAGATATTTGTGAGAATCATTGGGCTACTAATATAGCCTTATATCTCACAATTTCATTCTTTTCATTTCATTTCTGAAAAAAAAAATCATTTATTTTGAACAGGGATAATGGCATTTTGTGTTGGAACCGGCCGAAAAATTTCCCTTGTAAACAAAGATCTCAATTTTGCCTTGATTGCATCTTTCTATTTTGGCCAATCTTTCCTTTGTTTACATTCCTGAACACTTATAGGTTCAGAAAACATACCAATTTCTAATACAATAGCATATGCAAATATGTCATCAACAATGACATCTTCTCGATCCCATACTTGACTTGTATGCACATAAATGTTCGAGATTTCTTGATTTTTAGGTTGTGCAATTTCATCAAGGACATTATCCTCTTCTTGGGATAACTTCTTCTGTGACATTTATGTCTCTTCTGGGACATTTGATCTAATATTTTTACCACTCTTTCTATATGTGGTAGTGTCTTTTGCACATGTTGGTCTTCCACGATTCAAGCGTAGTTTATCATCATGAATATGACCCTTAACTAGGTCTCTACTAACATTATTTTTTTGAGGTATGTCTAGTCTTGATGGCGTATTTACTACAGGTATATGTGACTTCATAATTTTACTTGTATCATTAAGTGCATTTGGTATTTAATTTGTAATATCTTGTAAGTGAATAATTCTTTTTACTTCATTTTCACTTTGATTTGTACTCATATCTAATCCGTGCAATCCCATTGCCTTCCAAGAAAAATCTAACTCTGGTTTAAGTAAAATATTATTTTTTCCCAACGTGGGAAATAAAGTTTCATCAAAATGACAAACTGCAAAACGTGTCGTGAAAAGATCTCCAGTAAGAGGTCCAAGATATCTTAGAATAGAAGATGTATCAAAACCCACATAAATTTCAAGTTTTTTTTTTTGTGGACCCATCTTTGTACATCGTGGTGGTGCAATAGAAACATGTACAACACATCCAAAAAATTTTCGATAAGAAATGTTTGGTTCTTAGCCTTTAATAAGGTTTAATGATGAGAACTTGTGGTAAGCCGTGTCATAATAAGAATAAGACTTGCTGCATGTAATACAGATGTCCCCAAGTAGAGATAGACAACTTTGTTTTTCTTAAGTAGAGGTTTAGCATTCAATTGGATTTTTTTTTTTGTAAAGACCCGTAAAATTTTGTAGATATATTTTCCTTGATAATTAATATAAATGGTTACATATCGAGTGTTTAAAATTGTTAAACGAGCATATAAAAATCGTTTGACGAAACGATGATGAAAGTATGAAAAAGTGGTTGAAATTAAACCTTGTCACACAAAGACGTGAGGTTAATAGTCCCAAGACTTTATGATCATTGAACCAAGTGATTGAATTAAAGATCACAACCATATTTGATTATAAATCTACTTGGCATAAAGTTACATAATTTAAAGTCATGTGATCTTAAACATGTAATGATCTTTGCATGATCATTGGTTATGCAACAAGTTTAAGCTTAGCATGACCTTAAGGTGTGTAACAAGTATGCAACAAAATGTGAAGATCATCTTTACCCTAATCTAAGCCTAAGCCTAATCATTTCTAGACAAGAGGTATATCTACCAAACTTCACTTTAGCTTTTCCTTTAAGATTTTCACCCTTGTCCTGCTTTCAACCTCTCTGATACTCATCTTAACCTCCTCTGATCAGCCTAGCTCTCTCATTTCTCTCCTCATTTCTCCTCAGCCTATGTGATGGTTATTGAGAAATTGACATAAAATGTGTCCAACGTATCTTATTGGCTATCACTTGCTGTGTTCTGTGATGAGATCATGTATGGTGTGTGTTATGCCTTGTTTGCTGGTATAATGATGATGAATGTTTGAAAGGACTATAAATATATAATTGGTGAGATAACTCCGCGGTATAAAAACGCAAAGAGCGTTGTGTCTGCCGTTTGTGTTATACAGGAACTTGGTGGTGACATTCTTTTATCGATCCTGTAAGGTTGTTTTGGTATGAGGGTGTCTTACTACAGGAGACCGTGGGCTTCGGTTTGACTGATCCCCTTTCACGAATGTCCTTTTTGGTAAAGAGAGCTTGCTTATGAAATTGAATAAGTCTCGCCAAAGGCATAATTATGACATTGAGGGTATCTATTGTCTATCGTCTATGTGTGATTGATATGTTACTAAGTGTAATAGAGCCTTGAGTAAACTGCTGAGTGCAAGAGTACGTGAGACTTGAACTGCAAACATGTTGTGTTACAGTGTCTTTGTCTCAATTTGTTTGATATGGAGGTCTTGACTGTCATACCAGAAAGGTATGACGGTAGTAAATGGCATTGATGTTGTCTAGAGTGTTGATTGACTTGTGGTTTCGAGTGTTGTTATGTGGTGTTAAATGTGCTTATGTGACTAGGGTGAATCACATTTATGCTCGTGATGATAATTGTGAATGTCGGATTGGCATGATAGTTTCAAGAATACTAGAACAAAGGATCCAAGTGGTCATTCCCCTTTTCTTTTCTTTCCTTCTTCCCTCTTGTAACCCCTGATTAGGTTACCAACATGTTATTGAGCTCTATGGCTCACGATAACTATTTGTCTGTGTCTTTTTTCTTCTCTTTGTTACAAGAGTAAGACTTGGAGAGAAGTGAGATATAAGATTTGATGCTAAATGTAACTTATCTGTGAAAGGTGTTTCGATCTTAGAAAGAGATGTAAATTCCACAGCGAAGGTGATATTCTAAGTTATGATTCAGTGCATCAAAAGTTTCTAAATTAATAATGCATAAGTGAACTTAGGTTAATTCTTACGACTAAACCAGAATGTATAGTTTTTGTCTAGTTGAGGCGTTTGCCCCAACAACAGTGATTGGTATCAGAGGCGTTATAGATTGGTATCAGAGCCAAAGGTTTAGGATAAGAATTAAGTTGAATCATTTAGGAATAAGTTAAGCACAATACAAATGCATGGA
>JAOVYX010021516.1:0-15674 GCA_035668315.1 Drosera spatulata
AAGATATCTTGAACCTCTTACTGGAGATCTTTTTACAGCACGTTTTGCAGATTGTCATTTTGATGAAACTTTATTTCTTACTTTGGATAGAAATAATATTTTATCTAAACAAAGATCAGAATCTATTTGGGAGTCAATGGGATTATATGGATTAGATAAGCATGCAAATCAATATAAAGATGAGATAGAAAAATTATTCGATTATAAGACATTGCAAATCAAATACCTGATGCATTTAATAATGAAAGTAAAGTTATGAAGTCGCATATACCTGCAGTAAATACGCGATCAAGAATAGACATATCCCAGGAGAAAAATGTTAACATAGACCTTGCCAAGGTTCATATTCTTGATGATAAACCACGCTTGAAGCGTGGAAGATCACCAGGTACGTGGAAGATCACCAGGTACGAAAGCCACTATACCACGTAAAAAAAAAAGTGATAAAAAATATTATGTCAAATGTCCCCGAAGAGACTGAAATCTCACAAAAAGAATTATCCTCCAAAGAGGATAATAACCTAAGTGAGATTCCACAATCTAAAAAAAAGACTTAGAATTTATGTGGATTTTGATACGTCTTTAATCGTAAGATAGCTTGAACCTCTTACTGGAGATCTTTTTACAGCACGTTTTATAGATTGTCATTTTGATGAAATTTTATTTCTTACTTTGGATAAAAATAATATTTTATCTAAACAAAAATCAGAATTTATTTGGGAGTCAATGAGGTTATATGGATTAGATATGCGTATAAATCAATGTATAAATGAGATAAGAAGAATTATTCGATTACATGACATTGCAAATCAAATACCTGATGCATTTAATGATGCAAGTAAAATTGTGAAGTCGCATATACCTGCAGTAAATACGCGATCAAGAATAGACATATCTCGGGAGAAGGATATTAGCAGAGACCTTGGTAAGACTCATATTCTTGATGATAAACGACGCTTGAAGCGTGGAAGACTACCAGGTACGAAAGTCACTATACCACGAAAAAGAAAAAATGATAAAAATATTATGTCAAATGTCCCTGAAGAGAGAGAAATCTCACAAAAAGAATTATTCTCTGAACAGGATAATAGTCTAGGCGAGATTCCATAATCTGAAAAATCAAGAAAACTCGATCAGTTATGTGCATACGAATGTAGTATGGGATCGAAAAGATGTCATTGTCAATTACATATTTGCATATGTTATTACATCTGAAATTGATGTCTCATGAACCCAAAAACGTTCAAGAATGTAAACAAAGGGATGATTGACCGAAATGAAAAGATACAATTCAGGCAGAATTGCAATCTTTATTTAAAAGAAAAATTTTTGGACCTATAGTTCCAACACCAAATGTCATCATCCCTGTTGGAAACAAATGGGTTTTTGTTAGAAAACGAAATGAAAAGAATGGGATCGTGAGATATACGGCTAGATTAATAACCCAAGGATTTTCACAAATATCTGGTACAGATTATGAGGAAATATATTCTCCAGTAATGGATGGAATTACTTTTCGTTTCTTCATTGGTTTGTCAACCATGGAAAAGTGTGAAACAAAGTTCATGGATGTTGTGACGGTATATTTATATGGATCTCTTGATAAGGATATCTATATGAGAATCCCTGAAGGATTCAATATGCCAAAGATACAGAAATCCAATCAGTTAAACTACAATGGTCGTTGTATGGTTTAAAGCAATCTGATCGTATGTGGTACAATCGACTCAATGAGTATATGATTAAATTGGGATATAAGAATAATGATGTATGTCCATCTGTCTTTATAAAGAAATCACAATCTGTCTTTGCTATCATTGCTGTATATGTGGACGATCTCAATTTTGTTGGTACTGCACAAGATCTCACAAATACACCTTCACTCCTAAAGAGTGAATTTGAAATAAAAGATCTTGGCAGGATCAAATTTTGTCTAGGTATACAAATTGAACACTTATCAAGTGGAATTTTTATCTATCAGTCACTATATACTGAGAAGGTTTTTTCTCGATTTTATATGGATAAAACTCATCCCTTGACATCTCCAATCATTGTTAGATCATTAGACATAAAGACAGATGAGTTTCAATCTTCAGAAGAGGGAGAAGACATTTTAGGACCTGAACTTCCTTATTTAAATGCAATTGGTACGTTTATGTATCTTACTAATTGTATAAGGTCAGATATTGCTTTTGCGGTTAACTTGTTAGTAAGGCACAGTTCAGTTCCGAAAAGAAGACACTGGAATGGAGTCGAACATGTTATGCGATATCTTCGTGGAAGCGTTGATATGAGACTGTTATATTCAAGAGGAGCAAAATCCATCCTGATTGGATTTGTTGATGTCGGGTACTTGTCAGATCCACACAAAGCAAGATCACTAATTGGTTATGTATTTATATTTGGAGATACTGCAATATCATGGAGATCAGTGAAGCAGACTCTTACAGTAACATCCTTCAATCATTCAGAGCTCATTGCTATGCACGAGATTAGCCGAGAATGTATGTCATTGAGATCTATGATACAGCATATGCATGAGTAATGTAGGCTACCTTCAGTTTGTGAAAAGCCTATAATCTTATATGAAAACAATGCAGTTTGTGTCGCACAAATCAGAGGAGGCTACATCAAAGACGATAGGACAAAGCATATATCGTCAAAATTCTTCTGGTTGCATGATCTTCAGATAGATGGGGTCATCGATGTATGATAAATCCGCTCAAGTGACAACTTGATAGATTTATTCATAAAAGCATTATCGGGAGTAACTTTTATGAAGCTCAAGCACAAAATTGGGATGAGAAAGCTTAATAATTTTCTTGAACAAAATTCCGAAGGGAATTTTGTTTGAAAAGAAGATTGTACTTTTTTTTCTTCGTCCAGGATTTTATCCCACTGAGTTTTTCCTAATAAGGTTTTAACGAGACAATTTTGATAGGTGAAAAATACATCAAGCGGGAGTATTGTAATTAGTTAATTAAAATTATTTTTTGAAAGTGATGTATTTACATCTAAGTGTAGATATTTTTCTTTAGTTCTCACCTACTTTTGAGGCTATTAAATGAATTTACCTAATTACCTATTAATTATACCTAATCATCTTGATTAGGTGAGAAAATTAGGTGTTAATTAAGTATCTTGAGTCCTATAAATAAAACTCATTTGTAACATGTTATGTACACATTTTCAAGAGAAGAAAATCTCTATTTTTTTATCTTATCTCTCTCCAAAATATTTTTATTATTTTATTAATTTCGATGATTATCTTTCGAAAAAATTAATTCGACGTAAACATTTCTGTTATAACAATTACAAGCTCTAAACAGTTATTTAACCTTTGATTGTTGTCAGAGAATGGAAATTAATGAGAAGCTTAGGACCACCTCCAATCATTTGATGCCCTAGCACTTGCATCTTAGAATTATGCTCTACTTGACCACCAAAATGGCCCCCTTATACAAGATATTCATAAATATGTGAATATACTATACCCTGTCAAAATAATGAATATAAACCTTTTGTATGTTTGCCTATTGGTATGGAGAGGTTGAAACTGACCATGTTGTTGAAAGAACGGGATTCTTTGCTAATGGTTTTTACGGCGTCTCAAGTTCCATGTCTAGGCGATAATCTGTACAGGAAGGAGATGGCATTGACAAGATTATGGTCGAGTTCTGGTTCCTGAAATCGGTGCAATAATGTGATTGTTGCACCGATAGGCAGCTGGTGCCTTCACAAGGTGCTCTTCCCTTGCGTCACATTGTGGTATCCTGTCCTAGTGCCCTTTCGTCGCCCGGATTTGAGGCTAAACGCAACAGATGCTACATACATACTTGTTGGACTGATCTTCAATGGATTAGTTCCGTGACATGCATTATAACAAGGACCATACCCACACTCGATGATCCATCGTCTTCGAAGATGATACCAACAAGCGAAACAGGTCAAACCAGTCGACATGTTCCTTTCCTTTCGAAAAAAGTTCGGTCATGTTTGGTCCTGATAAACCAATATTGGCAAGCATTGTTAGCATCACTGCTTTCCTGTAGTGCATCTTCTCCTAGGGACCGCCCGGTCTGGGGACCGAATCTCCGACCAGTTTCTTTTTGGCTGCGAGTATATATCTTTCCAGCCTGTGAATGCACAAGATCGAATAAAGGTTGTTGTAGTAACAATGATTGACTGTGTTTAACAACAACCAGATTCGATCATCCAAACCGTCTTGATTGCTGTTTGTTTCCTAGACAATGATAGTTTATCGCGTTCAACTCCAGTTTATTCGGTTGGTTAACAACAACCAGGGTTGCATTGCATTGTACCGATAGAAGTGTCAATGTTGATCTGAAGACTCCAGTTTTCTCGAACAAGACGTACGTGATCTTCCCGTCGGTCTCATGAACGATAATAAGTGACGCAATTTGGTTAATCGTTGAATCGTTATTGGAGTTAGCAGTTGCCCAAGTTTTTCGAGTTAACTGATCCAAGAATTGTGGACTTTAAACATTAGTTCACGAACTAGGCGTGATTGAAACAAATGAATGAAGGGTCTGTGAGAGTCTCTGAGGACATCTGTGGTGATGGTGAAATGTATATGAGTGCGCTAATTTTTCGTGATTGTCAGCAACGGGACGACTAGCTGTTTCCCTCAAAACAAATGTGTAGGACCAATCACCACTGTCAAAAAAAAAAAAAAAAAAAAAAAAAGTGAGCTGTGCCCTTTGGTCACACTCTTATACTATATCCATGCGTTACAAAGAAGTGAATATGTGCACAATTATGAACAAGGAGAAATTTATTCGCAGGGAGTGTAATGTGTTCGTAGGATTTTCACGACGAGAGTATGACGACTACATCAATAAAGAAATAGACAATCCTATGAAGTTCTGAGTGTACAGTACATCAAAACACAAGAGGCTGCTTGGTATCATTTCTGTTTCTGGGTTTTTTTCTCGTTTCACTGGCTGATGAAATAAAATTGTTTATTTTTTATTCTTGTTTCTTAAACGGAGAAAACGAAAGATGAAAACAGAAAATCAAAAAAAATAATTCTATCTCTATTCTGTATTTCATCAAAGTACAGCATTCAAGATCCCGCTTATAAAAAAAATATTTTATTTGATAAAATGATTTTGATTTTCGTCACTGATTTTCTGTTTGTATTATTGGTTTTAATTTTTACGGTATTCAACAACAATATCAAACAGCCCGTAAGTTGCTCTATTTGATTGGTTTTTACAATGTTGATATTGTGAGTACGTTTATATCGTTTCCTCATTTGTATGCTAGAAAAACCGTGTTGTGTTATTTGCACTTAATCTTGGGACGCAAAACAATGATTCTTATGATAGACAGCATTGAACAATACCCCTTAAATATAGTGTGGGATAAGGGGAATGTATATGGTCAAAGTTCGGAGACAAAGGCGCCGTTGTCAACAGTTAGACCGTCCCCACAATGTTTTATTCGTGACATGAGTTTTATGTAACAGGAGAGCTCAAATAGTCAAATGGAAACCATCACACGTGGTTCAAGAATTATCTGTTTTTTTTATGGAAAAATTATCTATTTGTCGTGCACGACATTTATTATTTATATCTCATTCTTTCAACGTCTTATTTACGACGAAATTCTGATACTTTGTTGTCGTTATGCTAGCTCAAGTAAAATAGCAAATGACGTGAGAGATACTCCAAATGCTTTACCTAATTAGTTTGTAACCTCCTATGATATAGGGCATAGATATCAATGGATAAATTTTAACACGAGATAAACCGCCCCTAGTCACATGCAACTACTTAACATGAAAAATGTACCCAACTTTGACTTTGAACACTTTGGGGACATTTTCCTTGACTTGGAAAGAAAGGGACATGCAAGTTCCTGAATTCCCTCCAAATGTGTATGAACTTTTTAGGCACACCCATCATCATCAACTAACAAGATTACACAAAATTAGTTGTTAATTAAACAATGGTTTGTGCATTTTGGGTCCAAATTTCACCAAATAATGGTTTTGTTTCTAGTTGTGTCTTTGCCTAAAAAGTAAACAAATAGGAGTACATTAGGATACGATAATCAAGTGGTTGTTGCCTCAAATATTCTGCTCTGCACCGCCGTCTGCCGAAACATAATTGAGAAAAATATCTTGAATAAGATGATCAGATAATTACCAATCGGTGGCATTGATCTTGTTTGTCCAATTTCACTGGGCAAAATTTACTTTGGGGGAAAATGGAATCGATCTCTGGTCCATGCTGATGAGCTCCATCGGATAATCGTCTGTGCAGCCACAGGCTCACAGCTCTGTAGTCCATACAAGGGCGACAACAACATACATTAGAGCTTTCGTCCAAAAAAGATCGCAACATCTATTACATTATAAACTGCATATTATCATTCGACATAATAAAACCTTGTGACTATATATATTGGTCTGTTTTATAGATTCACACTCTTGGATACACAATAATCTTTACTAATGTTAACTTTTGGTCAATAATAAGTTACTACTAATTTGATCCTTGATAGAGCTTTTTAATTTGTGACAAAGGGGAACATTATTGTTTCGCGAGAAGCTAAAATGTGGAAACGAGGAAATGTGGGGAGATGGCCTTTCTTGGGAGGATGAGCCTCTCTCAGCCACTGAGCCGATGAGCCGCCTGATGAGCTCGCTGTCGGCTGGACAAAATGCAGACGACGAAGAACCATATATGGACCCCACACCCGAGGTGGTGGTGCTGTCTCTTTTGGACTCTTGTTATTCGTCTCCTTTTATCCACCTTCAAATTCCAACCTAGCGTATATCATTGTTGTGCTACTATGCTCTATCAGTCTATGGCTACAAGTTATGATGAGGAATTACTCAACTTGTTGCAAATAATGTGACAACACGCAAAGAATAACAATGTTAAAATAATGTGATTAGGATTCAAAATGAATCGAGAATATATAGAAACAATTTTTCTATTATAATGATTAATATTTGTTTTGTTTCAATTTATTTGTAATAAGTATTATTTTCATCTCGTAATTATTGTAACATTTTTCTGATCACGTATTATTCAACACGTAATGTGAGGAACTTCTTTATTCATTTAAACGACAAGATTTAATTTTTTTATTAGCCCATGTTTGTTATTATTAATGTTTCACAATATTTTCTCAAAAAATAAAGAAGAATTCTTAAAAAGTATCACTTGAAAGATTTTATTTCAAGGAGATACAATCAAAGATTTTTAATTCTTAAAATATCTCAATTTATAAAACATATCTTCACTACCCTCCTCACTCACCTACCACCGAATCAAATCCGCAGATCTCTCCACCCCACCCCTTTTCTCTTCCTCCTTTTCTCCCTCCAATCTCTCTCATCTCCGGCACCACTCGCCGTCGTCGTCGTTAACATCGGACTCGTCGTCGTCAGGCCAATTGATTAAGACTACGATTAGGGTTTGATTAGTTGTGTGATGAACCAATTGATTTAGGGTTTAATTGTTTTGTGTCGATTATAGGGTTTGTGAAATGGAATTCCTTAGAATTGATTGATTTTGATTTCATTGTGGATGATCGTAGTCATAAAATAACGATTCTGGAAGAACATGAGTGCTTTGGTGATGAATAGATGTGTTATTGATTGATTTTGTACCATTGATACTTACAGACGAAGAAAAGAGGTTCTGCACATTCATGGAGAAAAGTAGTATGCTTATGAAAGGATCTAATACATCTATAAAAAAAATCAAGTATGTCTATAAAAAAATTAGTACCCCTTTGAAAACTATGTACAAATGAAAGAACTTTAAAACACATGATGTTATAAAACTAGTACGAGCTTTAAATAAAAGTATACCAAATTGAAAATTGTGTTGATATCACTCTATAACGTCCCATCTTGGGTGAGAGCGCTACTGCCCAACTAAAATCGAGAGTATTCGAAAAGAGTTATAGGGCACTTGTATATATGAACAACATGAAACAAAGAAGTGGTACGGGTTTTATTACATTACATAACCATGTTTTCACTAAAAGTTGGTTCCATGAACAAAAGATATATAAAAGAGGTGTCGCTAGGTTCACTCATTAAGCGTCATTCCCTTTCCCAACTGTGTTACCTGAAATCATTTAGAAAACATGGAGAAAATGAGTGAAGACTCAATAACCAAATCATGATACGTTAAAACGTTAAGATTCCTTAAAAGCGATTTGCATGTTCAAGTAGCGTTTATTTAAGCACATGGTAAAAGCATCTCATTTCTGGTTGTAAGGCATCGATGTCTCATTATTAACATGTGAACATACTGGTCGGAACATATTTCATGAAAACGTTCATGGTTAAGGACACACGTTGTTTTAAAACACTTAACATTAGTGATGGTGAGTAGTTCTATAATAGCATATAATTTAACATACCATGAAACATATCATATACACATCATCACATAAAATTTGAGCTCTGCGCTCGGTGAACCATGGGTTAATGAGAGCCTTCCGACATATGCCATTGAACCATTGAGCATATACTTGACGTTTCACGCCATTATACCATCTTGCATCATAAAAATCCTTAACGTCTTTTTTAAATCATTTGCAAAACTCATTTAGCATGATCATAAACTGGTCTTTGAAAGCATTATAGAATCAAAGAGTTCGTAAACAAGACATTCATACCATGAAAGTATATTTGACAAACATTGAGTACCGTGAAAAACACACCAAACATATGGTTACCTTAACTTATTGGGCTGTTTTGTTCACTTCTGAAGCCCTTTCCCCTTCGTCCCCCCACTGTCCTTGGTCCCCTAACATGTTAGAATGTTTGCTTAACATTCGTTTCATGATTTAAAATGAATTCACTACATAAAGTCTTGGTTTTGATCTTTATCGAGCAACCTTGTCAAGGTAGCACGTCGGGGCTATTTTAATCTTTATGGACCACGACTAACCTTCTCCTATGTTATATTAAGTCTCCACTGATCTTAAAGGGGTTGCTCCTACCTCGTCTTGAAGCAAGCACATCGACGTTGGTCCCAAGTCTTCTTTCTACTTCTCTTCCACTTCTTCTCTACTTGGCCAAACTTATGTGTCTAAAGTCTCTTCCCAAATCATAATTCATGTCTATTTATAGTGCCTTGAAGAGGTGCTTAGTCACCTTCCCTTTGGCCGACTTAGTAAGTTGATCAATTATTATCCATATAGTGTTCATTCCGCGGGGAGTCGTAGACAAACCAACAACATTGCGATTGAATCCTATTTCCATGTTGAAATATCCAAAGGTTGAAGCATTTCATCGGGGTTCTGATATTCTGTCTTGATGTGTTGACATGTCAAGCATCGAGATACATACTCGGTGATATCCTTCTTCATGTTATTCCACCAGAAGTGCTTTCGTAAATCCTTATATATCTTATTATCTTCGGGATGAATAGAGTATGGCGTCTGATGCGTTTCTTTCATAATCTTCTTCCTTAACATAATCTTTGGTAGGACATAGAGTCTGCCTTACAAAAGTAGAGAGCCATCACCGAGCATTTTAAAACCATTAGCATTGTCGTTGGCGATCCTCTGGAAAAATGATTTGATTTGAGGGTTGGTTGCACATCAGAAGTCATCACACTATCATTTTTTTCTGGGCTTGTAACAAAAATTTTCAGCCTTCGTAGATCGTCCATGATTTTCCTCGGAATTACAACCATAACATTCGCACTTCCACCCTTACGCCTCAAAGCAACAACCACAATATCCGTTTTATCGGGATGATACTGAATATCGATATCATAATTTTTTAAGAATTTTAACCCTGTCCATGATGTATTCTGTCTGTTAAAAAAATATTATTTTATGATTAAAATCAGATTTGTTCAGACAAATATTCCCATATATAAATCTCATCATCAATATTCATAAAAATTCGATAAGTATATAAAATCCGTACGAAATGAAACGATTATAAATAGGTCGGAACGGAAGGAGTGGTGGCATACTTCGTCCATCAAATTCTACATTTAACGAGATTTTGGTCAAAAGAAATTCTTCCCATTTGTATAAAAGTTACCCTCTGCTTTCCTGTCCTCCCAGAGTCCCACTTCACTCTCCCCACCATGCCTGCCGGCCGCTCCACCGCCGTCTCCTCCCCTTTCCTACTCCTCCTCCTTCTCCTCACCACCACCACCACCTCCGCCTACCGCCCTTTCCCCAACAGCACCACCACCACAACACTCTCCTCCACCCCACTCTTCTCCCCATCCCTGAAATACGAGGGTTCCTCCACCTTCGTCCACCTCAGGTACCACATGGGCCCCGTCCTCACGTCCCCGATCTCAGTCCACATCCTCTGGTACGGCCTCTGGTCTCCCCCTCAAAAACACATCATCCGCGACTTCATCTCCTCCTTCTCCCATTTCTCGCCCGCTGCTGCTTCGGTCCTCCCCTCGGTGTCGTCGTGGTGGAGGACTGTGAGGTTGTACACTGACCAGACTGGCCACAACATTACGGGGGAGATAAGCTTAGGGAAGGAGAGGAATGATAGGTTTTATTCCCATGGAAAATCACTTACGCGGCTTTCGTTGCAATCTGTGTTGAAGAGCGCCGTGACGGCCACCACGAATCCGCTTCCCATTGCGCCCAAGACGGGCCTCTATTTGGTGCTCACTTCGTCGGACGTCTATGTGGACAACTTTTGCGGTCAGGTGTGTTCCAATCTGTTGATCAATAGATGATTCTAATTTGAAATCAATTAATTGTTAATGTAATAATGTATCCTTAATGTTTTGATTAATTTATGCGAATATTTAATTTACGTTGATTTTGATAAAAAAATTATTTTTTGAATGATAATGAGTTTGAGAATAGATAGTGGGTGTATGTTATTTTTTTTTATGTTAAAATGCAATACTGAAAAAGAAAATGTTAGTATTTTTTTAGATTAATCAAAATAAAAACATTATGATTAATATAGATCGGAACAAATAAGTGTTTTGGACCTCTAGTCGAGGTTTTGTTTCGTTATAAACTCTATAATCTCTTTTATTTTGAAATACAATCAGGAGCAATTTTGAGTTTTGGCACTTCTTTTAGATTGTTCCTTGGAAATGAGATAGAGAAAAAAGTGAGCGATGAATATGTAATTGAGCATTCAAGTATGAATAATTAACTTACCAAATGATGTTTTATTAAAATATACTTTTTTTAAAATTTTTTTATAATTATTCGATAAGAGATTTTATGTTTATGTTGAATTTTTATGAAAATTTATGAAGTAATAATATTTTTTTTAAGATATTAAAATTTATTATAACAATTAGAAAAAAATAAATAATAGATATAATATAAAAAAATATGATTGATTTGATTTTTTTAAATAAAAAATTATTACAAAAAAAGATTACAAGTATATATTATTACAAAAAAAATATTTCAAATAAATTGTAAGGGAAGAAATAGCTATTTTAATGTGATGGAGTAACTTCATTAGAAAAAAAAAAAAAAAGTGATGGAGGAACTTTAAGACATCGTGGCTATTGCCAACCAGTAATCTTTCAGAGATAAAGGAGAGTAATCGTAATTACGGGATGAAGTGAAAGAGAATGAATCTTTATTTTTATTTTTATATAAAGATTATTATTCCGATATTCTTAAATATGAAAACTCCAATCTTAGAATTAGAAGGGAAACGATAACCCATCGTGACGAACTCGTCAAATAGTGTACAATAAAATTAGAAGGGAAACGATAACCCCTCACGATGAACTCGTCAAATAGTGTACAATGTATTCCATTGTTTATATTCCTGAAGCATTAACAATGGAGTATTTACAATATTTTATATTAATTGTTATATTTTTTTTGTTTGAGTCATATCAAAATAAATATTATTATCTTCGTTTTACAATTATTACAACGTTTTTTTATATTATTTAACACATAATTTGAGAGATTTCGTTACCATCTAAATAATATGATTTAAATTTTTTAATGACCTACGGTTATAATACACAGCGTTTATTATCATTAATATTTCATAATATTTTTCTCAGAACACAAAGTTTAATCGTCGCGTAACATTGATCTAAGCTATTATCGACATGTATATCCGGTCAAAAAATTATAATTTTTTTGTTAATCTTTTAACATAAAAAAATAACATATCAATCTTATCTATTATAGTATTTTCATTAATTTTTTTTCAACAGTAAACTTCATTATTATAAAAAATATTATTTTTTTTAAATAAATTACGACATATTATTAAATATAGATGTTTCACATAAATTACAACATTTTTATAATAAACAATTTTTGAATGTTAAAAATTTTAAACTGTTCTTACTTTATACTAATATTTTTTATTATTATTATGTTTTCTCTCCATTCACTCATAATTTTTTCACCTCATTCATTAAAATAACAAAATAAATTACTATAAAGTCAATATATTTTTAATAATCGTGTTAAGTTAACATATTATAATTTATTTAAAATAAAAATAATAGTATTTTTTTACTCAAATCTATTAAAATTCAATATTCTCATGAATTTTTTAATGTCTCACGTCAAAACCTAACTATTAATATAAGATGAAGGAGTATATAGGAAGAAGTTACTATGAGGCGGAGGTAGTATCTACTGCAGTATCTTATTTTATTCGATTTAGGTGATACGCTCCATTGCTGTGTTGCAAGGACAAAGAAACAAATGTATCAGCAGTAAAATTTTAGGGGAAAAAAAAAAAGATAATGATGCATACAACAAAAAAATAATCATTGCAAGAATATCTTCATCGTATATTTTTGTTTTTAATTAATTTTTTACTTTTTAAAAATATATAATGAAGATTGTTTCATAATATCTATTTTCTTATTATTTGTAGCATCTATCCTAACGCCAAAATTTATTTGGCTCTCATCAAGAATAGTTATATGTTCGACGAATTCGCCCCAAAAACTACCTTGTCTTGTGCACTCTCTATTCTGAATTCCTGCAATTTTCCAACATCAGGTTTGCGGCTTCCACTACTTCACATTCCCCTCGATCGTCGGCTACACACTCCCGTTCGCCTGGGTCGGCAACAGCGCGACGCTCTGCCCGGGCGTCTGCGCCTACCCATTCGCCGTCCCCGACTACATTCCCAACCTCAAACCCCTAAAATCTCCCAACTCCGACATTGGCGTCGACGGAATGGTGAGCGTGATCGGACACGAGATCGCAGAGCTGTCCACGAACCCGCTGGTCAACGCCTGGTACGCCGGTCAAGACCCGGTGGCGCCTGTGGAAATAGCGGACTTGTGCGAGGGTATATATGGAAGTGGTGGTGGCGGGTCTTATACGGGGATGATGTTGGAGGGCGAGGATGGGGCCACGTATAACATGTGGGGGATCCGACGGCGGTTCTTGGTGCAGTGGGTTTGGAATCCTGTGGTAAATTACTGTACTGGCCCTAATGCTGTTGTTGATCATTCAAAGCCATGACTGGTGTTTCGTTACTCTTGTATTGTATTGCTCGTAGTAACTTTTTTTTTACCCTTTTGGAGTATCTTTTTGTGCTTTTGTTGTTGTGGGTTCTTTTGCTTTTTTGTGTTATAGTGTTTGAGTGAGTAATTGATTGATTAGTCCCTTTTGTAAAAAATTCATGCTTATGAATTTGAGCAATGGTCAATGTGGTTGATCAGTTGTCGTTTTAACTGAACTGTGAATATTGATGACTGTAAATGAATTTTTCTGGTAGCAAAAGTGACCGATGATGGTAGTTGGGTCACGCTTTCACTTTGCGGGAAAGAATGAATTTTATTTTATTTTGAGTATACAGAAATTGTACTATGGACCTGGTAAATGATTTTGGCGCCTAAATTTAATTCGAAGTGATGAAGATGTTTATATGAGGTAAGTTTTCGGAGTTGTGACATTACTTGATTTGATGCTTGGATGGTGTAGAAAGGGACATATCATACGGCGTAAAAAATATTGATTGTTGAAATTAGTATGTGTGCAACCACTTTTGGCATTTCTCATAACCCTTTGGTGTGGAATGAAATTGAAGGAATGTCATGGACCACCGTGGTCATTGATTCCAATAGATGCAACATAAAATCAAATGGATCTCTGCCACGAGGAAGTTAATAGTCACAAGTGATGTGCGTGCACTGGGTCAAACAGTCTAACTTGCCATCGATAACCCGAACCCAGCAAATGCAGAGGACTTATGTATTGATAATAATGCGACACAGTTTTACCTCAACTTGATACCTTCACAACTTTATTTTTAACACACTATTTATTTACTGAAAGAACTTCAAATCCAGACATCCAGACTCCTGAACTTGATGGCTTCACAACTCCAAACTTGATGCAGAATTAAGGTAAGCAACCTCCTCAGCCAATATCTACAGCTACAACAATGACAATGAGTGAAGAGAGGCACGACCAAGAGTCTTCAACTGCAATCTCAACCTTCATATCAGGATCCATGCTGACACAGAGTTCAGCAACTCGACTATACGGACCGATCTCGACACGTTGATTACCCGATTGTGAATCCACGGCTCATGTCTTTTCCTGACTGTTGGCCCTATACGAATTATCAAGAAGTTCAGCAGATCAATGCCAGATAACCTAGAGCAGGTCTAAGCAAACACAACAAACTCATTCCTGGTAAACCTCAAGACCAAGTTGCTGCTTTTGAATATATCAGGACATGGTCAATGCTCAAGTGTCTGCCACTACTTGATCCAAGCTAATCAAATGGCCGAACACCCAGAAGGCAACTGATACTTCACAAGATGTGAAATGCTTATGCAAAGATCAGAAAAGGGCATTTTCCAATTCATAGAAGCAGAATGGGTTACCTGAGGCAGAGACAATGAGGGCGGAAAAGGCAAAGCGCCACCAGCAACTGCGGCGGCCGCCGCCGCCACCACAACTTGGGGTGAAGCAGGGTGTTGCTTTTATAGCACTGCTTTGCTGATGGTTTACAAGGCAAGCAACTGGTGAATGGATAAACTTTACTGTTTTGTCCTTTTTGTTCGTGGGCAAAACTCTCCATGCGAAGTTGAATATGATTTGATGTGTAGCATGGATATACCCAACTGAATGTTACCTGCAGAATCATGCCATCGACCACATATGAAGCGTAACTCACATAAGCAATCCCAAAAATCGTGTTCCAAAGTTTAGTCACTGAGATGTAGAAATGATGAAATGTTATTTTACATTCCACGACCTGGTGACAAGAAGCACAATTTCTACACTACTTGGGGAAAAGGCGGTTCCTAGTATAATCCACAGCATGATGAAGTTCATGAAGCATGAGCCATGAGGAAATCCAACACCTATGTTGCATGCATAAAACAGCCCTCCTCGTTGCCGAATCATGTTTCATCTCGTGCTATCTTGCACCGTCGTCCCAATTCCAAATAGCATGATGAGGTTAGGCTTCGAATCTTGCATGCCAATGTCCTGGAGGTTGTAAAAATAACTGAGCACTTCTGTGGCTGCGCACGGAAAAATGGTTATAGCTTAACAGGTCGAAGCTCCAACTCTTCACAAAGAGCAGTTATATCAGGAACAACGCCTACATTGCAACGCTTCACAATCCCATCACCAACCAAATCATGCAATATATCAACTGGATCTTTGGCACCTCCATGCTGCAAGAACTTTGTCCTGAGGGCAGTTCCAGC